>JAJAGP010003077.1:0-68275 GCA_025084515.1 Ancistrus triradiatus
AAAAAAAAAGTGATCCACCACCCCCACAAGGACCTCACCTCACTTTTTCAAATTCTTTATTTTTCAATTGCTTATGGTACCAGGAATTCCTGACTGTTATTGTGGGCACCTGACCAAGACAATTGTGAACCCGTCATCATTCTTAACAAAACTCTCCCCCAGTGACTGGATATTTAATTCTCAGCATTTTGCATTTGTTATTTGTCACATTCACCTGGATTTCCTTCCACTCGCCAAAAGGCATGGCAAAGTGGAAATCGTACAAAATTTGAAAGTGTGTTACTATGCAGGTGTTATATTAAAACTACATTTAAGGCAATGGGATAACATGCAAACTGCACAGCAACCCGAGGTATGGAATGAGCCCCTACTGGGGCAGCATGGTGGTGTAGTGGGTAGCACCCCCTGGGGTTCAATCCCATGGTGGAGTGGCCTGGATCCTTTCTGCATGTCCTCCCCATGTCTGCATGGGTTTACTCTGTAATAATAATAATATGGCCATTGATGCTGATAGTGATGTTAAAGAAACCAAATAAACAAAAATAGTCCCTTCTGCTGAGCAGCCAATACAACAGAATCACTGTGCCACCCTAAGAAGGTTCAAATCTAGGTTATAACACAAAATGTAGCCTATGTCATGCACTGTGTAGTCTACTGTATGTGTCTATACCACATATAGGCATACACGTCTCTGCTTCCATCTATCTCCTCTACTTTCTACTTTCTTGCCTTTAGTCTTTATTAGTCCAAATAAAAATGCAGCAGTGCCAACTAACCCATGCCATCAAATCCTGTTCTCACACTACTCACTTTCTTCTGGGCTATTTGTGTGTACTGACTTTAAAGCAGAAACACACTACAACTAGTTCAGACTGCACATTATCCAAGCTCCAGTCAAGTTCCTATTTCCTTAATAGGCTTCCCATAATGCGCTATGAGGACGTCAGAGGTAGCAGGTGTGCAGATGGCTGCATTTGATTAGGCTATCCAGGACTTTCCTACTTCTCACGACTAGAGCTACGATTAACGACCAGAAAGTGCAAGGCTGAACTAGTATATTTACTAAAGGTAACGTATTCCAGAAAGGTTGTGTTCTTAATAGTGTTTTTATGTGGTTTTATCAGAGAGCGTAACATTTAGATAGCGGACATATTTACAGGGAAACGAAACTAACCTATGCGCAATCTGTCCCCAGACCACTGTGTGCTAAATGTGATTCACGATGATTTTATGAACTGAAGGCGAAATATAACTCGAAAAATATTTCGAGTTACTTAGCTTTATTCTAATCTTGAGTAACAATAAGATCTGATACTGCCTCTTTTAATTCGGCCGGAGTTGTTGTCGAGGAGTTAAGCATTTCAAAACTCAGCATTTTGTAATCTGTTTTGTTTTGTACTTTGCATTAGGTATACGGTGGGGGACAAAGGTCTGAGACCTTTCATTACAAACCATATAATAAGCATTCCAGTTAAAGTGAAAACTTAATATTTGAAATATTTTATATATATATTTCAGAGTAGTTTGTAGATTCCCTTTTTGCTGCAATGAGAGTGTCCACCCAACATGTCATGTATTGTGCAGCATCTGATGATCCAGGTTAACCCAGAATGATTTCACAATATTCCAAAGAGCATCTTGTGATATTACTGAATATTTGAATGCTGTCTCTGTCTTCCAGTGACCCCATAAATGCCTGATGAGGTTTAGGTCAGGTGACTGTGTTGGAAAGTCAATAACAGTCAGCACTCCTTGACCTTCTTTGGTTGTCCAGTAAAAGCTTTGAGGTGTGTTTTGGTTTATTATCCAGCTGCAGTAAGAATCCTACAAATATCCAAACAAGCATTTTCACTATTAGTCTCAAAGTTTTGGCCACCACTGTAATTTTTTAAAAATTAAGATTGTGAATAATTTCCCATTTATAACCAATTTAATAAAACCACATGATTCACTATTTTTGAGTTTTAAAGCAGTGTGTTTCTTGCATTTGTGCAGATTATTTGACAGAGCCACTTCAAATGGCTTCGGGTGTTTCTGAGAATCCATTAGAGCTGGAGCTCACTTGTCCCATCTGTCTCCAACTATTTTGTGATCCTGTTACCCTTTTTTGTGGACATTCATTCTGCCTGGGATGTCTGAAGAAGATGAGGACCCCTAAGCATGGCTTATATGAAGCTCAGCGTCACTGCCCAGAGTGCAGAGTGGAGTGCCAGAATAATGAATTCCACCGGAGGAACCTTAAACTCAGAAACATAGTTGAAGTCTTTAAGGCCACCATTGAGCAAACAGATGAGATCCAGAGAGGGGTGGAAGAGGGAGATGTGGTAGATCACACTTGCTCTAGCCAGAAGTATGAGTCTAATAAATTCTGCAATCCCGGGCAAGAGGCAATTGAATTGTCCATATTTGATTCTGCAGAAAAAGTTTTATTGGACAAGACAAGCAAACTCAGATCTCTTTTAACCCCTCTGATGACCGACGTCTATGCCAGTGTTGAACAGATGGATGATCTGCTGGCCAAGGCAAAAGAAAAGGAATCTGCTATTAAGACATCAAATGCTGACATCAGAGCAGAAGTGAGGGCTGTTCTGGATGAAATGGTAGAGCTTCTGAGAAGCTATGGCACAACAGCTATGGAGCTTCTAGATGCTCAGTTGAAGCCCAGAGAGGATATTATGGAGACCAAGGTCAAAAAGTTGTCAGACCTTCATGATCGACTGAAGGAGACAGAGATCCAAGTTAACACAGTGTTGGACGAGCAAGATGATGCCAGGTTCAGTGAAGGGGCCCTGACGATTAAGTCAAATGCTGCTATCCTGTTTGCAGAAACTGAGCAAATTGAATCAGGTGAAGACAGTGAGGTAAACATCAACTTGTACAATGTGTGTAAGGAAATTGAACAACGCAACTATGACCTCCGTCTCAAACTTGGATTGGCCCAGCGTCGTTTACGAAATATCCTCAACCCTTCTGAAGTGACCTTTGACCCAGAGACTGTGCATCCTAACCTGGTACTGTCTGAGGATCTTAAAACGGTGTCCTTCAGTGCTGTTAAGCAAACTTACTCTGCTAGGTCACAGAGATTCACCAGCTTGTTTCAGGTTCTGAGCTCACAGAGCTTCTCCACAGGAGAACACTGCTGGATTCTGCAGGCCGAATGTTGTCCATGGGTTATGGGGCTCTGCTATGGTGGACTTCCCCGCTCTGGTAGCGGTAGTAGCCTAGAGAGCAGCAGCGGAAGTTGGTGCCTAATGTGGTTCAATAACATGCTAAAGGCATATGGCGAAGGAAGGGAGACCCCACTCCAGCTGCGTACACCATTTTTGCAGAAGTTGGAGATCTTCCTTAGCTTTACCAACAACAGTGTGACATTTTCCAGCATCAGCAATGCTAGCGGAGCCAAAACTCACATCTATACTTTCAGTGTGAGCTTCACTGAACCTGTCTATTTAGCAGTAAGAATGATGTCTGGTCAGCCTAAAGCTCAAATAGCATTATTTGAGTAATGTCAAATCAACTGTGTCTTAATGGCTGGTCTGAATTACTAAAATGTAAGATATTGCGTGCCAACCAAAGAAGATGTCATCACATTTCAAAAAAACATTCTTCTTTTTATTGTAGTAGCTGTAGTAGTAGAATTGTTATGACTTTGCTGTTTCCAACAAGGCGTTACTGTTGTGTTTACACTAAAAGGTGGGGCAGGTTATGTTAGATTTTTATAACATTTGGCAAAGTTCTCCTCAGTCTCTGTTGTCAATAAATTGTGTGGCCAGAGAAAAAACGTATGGTGTATGTAGCTGGATCAGGCTGACTAAACTGGGCAAAATTAAATTAATGTTAAGCAGCAGCTAACCAAATTAAAATAATTCAATTAATGTTAAACAACAGCTAATCAAATTAAAATAAATCAACCAGGCATCTTTACCTGCGCCTCAATCATATTGCCTGTCAGTTCATAAAGCTTCCTGACTATCATAGGGAGTTTGTGTGGGAGTGTTTTGTGGATATGGCTTTGAATGGAAATTTAATAATAATAAGTTTGATTTATATTGTAATTTTCACAGAGTCGGGGTCGCTGTACAACAACAACAAACAAGGGAAAGTCAGATAGATGCCATATTGCGATTATGTATTAGAGAGGAAACAGATGGCTTCCTGATGTCTTGTGCCTTGCCTGAGGTGTTGGGGTAGTGTATTCCAAAATCACTTTCTATACGTTTAATTAAAGGGCCAGAGTTGAGTTTAGTGTATTCCATTCTAAAAGGATATTTTAAAGCCCCATCCAATGTGTAGTGTAGAGCCAGCTGTCTAGGTAGTGTTTCGCTCCTGCATTGACTACCTCTTCCTTTTTTTGCTATTGATGATTGATTTGTGTATTTCATTTTACATAAAAGACACTGTATGAGCTCAGGAAAAAAATGCCCAGCAGGGGGAACCATTGGGTTTTGGGCAATCTAGACAAAATGAGGATGGTACACAATATATCACATTACATGTATAATCATTTTTGTATAAATTAATTTATAGGACAGTTTCTGTAGTTTAACACTTAACATTTTTTCCACTTTGTGCTTCTAAGCTGATGTGGGTGATGGCCAGAGCTGTAAACATGAGCAACCCAATAAATAAGCTAGAATTTAGGAGTACAGTGGTACCTTTTGTTCTCATTGTTCCAGAAGGCTTGTTGAGAACGGCGAGTACGGACGAGTACTGAGCAAATTTTTCCCATTAGGAATAATGTAAATTGAATTAATCTGTTCCAGACCGGCAGACAATCCACACTGTCTAAGGCATTAACGGAGTCGTATTGTACAGGTGCTCGCTGATTTACGATGGGGATATATTCTGACAAATCCATAATAAGTTTACAATGTAAGCATAAATGTATCATGAACTGATGAGTTTAACGAGTGTTTGGTAGAGCGGTCTATACTGTATAATAGCGGAGTAATAATAAGTAAACATTTAAATGAACTTACAGTTGGCCAACATCATTAACACAAAGCTTATTTTATAATAAAGTGTTGAAAAATCTCATCTAATTTAGTGAGTATTGGACAAAGTGAAAAGTGAAAGCTTACTTACTCTATTGATGAACTACGGGCACTAGCATAGCTGGTAATGCTAACTGCCAAGTCAAGTCAAGTCAGATCTATTTATATAGCGCTTTTTACAATGGAGCATTGTCTCAAAGCAACTTTACAAGTTTAGATTATCTCCTAATAACTACGTCCAATCCCAAATTGAGCAAGCCTAGGGCGACAGTGGCAAGGAAAAACTCCCCGAGTGTTATAGGAAGAAACCTTGGGAGGACCAAGACTCAAAAAGGGACTCAACCTCCTTGGGCGGCGTGGATGATAAATCTAAGAGCGAAACTAAAGTCATGGAGTCAAAGTTCGAACTGCAGCCATTAAGTTCCTGTTTCTCTTTCGGTTGGCAGTCAATACAAGCCTTTTTAGGACCAATGGAGACTTATTTGCACTAAGAACTGTATATAACAGTAGTGTAGATGTAAAAATAAAGAAAAACATGATGAAAATAGTGGATATCTTCATTGAGCAACCACTGTCGTGAATCATGAATCGAGTTTCAGCTGAAACGAGTTGCGCGGCTCGACTCGTACAAGTTTAAGCAAGTGTGGCGACTACCGAGACAAATATTTCTAGTCTAAATGCGTCGAGAACCGAATTCAATGAGTTCCAAAGTGGTTGAGAACCGATGTACCACTGTAAATAGTTTTTTCATGTTTCATCTCAGCATTTTGCTGGTAAGGGTGAGCTGCACCTTCCCCTGGAAAACATAAGACATGCCATAAGGCACATCACAAATGGGGATAATCTATCACAGTTACCTGGATAACATTTTTTTTTCAAATGTTTTGCTTCCTGAACATATGTGAAATTGTGATAAACAATTTAAAGCTGAAAAAATCCTAGATTCTCTGTATCACACAGGAATTTGGAAAATTGTTAAATAAACTTACTGAATTTAATCACAATTAATTAATCTGTGTTGGCCTTTGACAAATCTAAGTCTCCCCACAGATCATTTAATTCTGGCTATATTATGATATGAGGATTACCAGACATAGATGGTTCAAAATCTGGATCAGTGTTGTTTTCTACTACTGGTTCATGCATTGTGCCATCTTCATCTGTCCCATCTTGGATCCATGTCTCTGGTGGTATCAGTACTGGCAAACTGTCATCATGTGGCAGATTGGGGTATTCAATAGATACGAATGTAACAGAATGCATTGCAGCCTCTGCAACCCTGATGGGACATTTCTGCTGTATTTATTATTCCTGAAGACAGTAAATCGGTGATTCTTCAATTAGGGATGCTTTTTACTATCTTGCATTAAAAAAATAAAATTTGCAGTAATTTTATTTTAATTATTTCAAGATAACCTTGACATGCTTTAAAGTAAAGAATTAATGATGGCTACAATTGAGCCTATATAGAATTGAAATATGTAATTAAATAATAAGAATTTATTTAAAAAATTAATACTTTTATGTGTTGGTAGCGACGTGTTGTGGTAATGACCATATTCACTTTTTCAGGAAAAAAGATGCTAGGTCATGGATTCGCTATTGCCAGTCAACAGCTAGTGTAGGATGCACTTTACATACATATAAATAATGTGAATATTTCAGGTTTTTTCATGCAAAATACTGCCATAATGGCATAAATGGTAATAACTCTGAAAAAAACCTACTTTATGATCAGGATGGATACATGATTAAATTACTCAAATATACAGGCATCAAAATGTCACTCTACTCTCATGGCTCATATGTGCTCCCGTGTCAGTCTTTGTTTCGACATAAATGAGTGTTGCCTTCCAATAATTTGCTGCAGAAATCATATGCTGTTGTGATAATGATGGTAAAGTTGGGGACAATAATATATTTTTCAAAAAATATGCAAAGCTGTATAGATATGAGCAAAAATAATACATTTTGTTTCTTTTAAAGTTATTATAAAAACACATGATTTTTTAAATTAATTGACAACTTTGGACATTTTATTGGAACTGAGACGTTTGAGAGTCTGTGGTAGCAAAGTGTTCATGTTTAAAAAATTCAAAAATGGAAATCATAACGATTTTGGTACATATGTTTTTGGTGATCAGCTTTTGTCTTCCAGCATCTAACCTGACTAAGCATACCCAGGAATGCCTCAGACAACATTTGCATATCACCTCCTTTAAGTAAATGCCCAGTCATGCTTGGACTGGCCAAAACAGCTTTGTTCGTTGGCAATATTCTAGTAGACTTCAAACATGCTGGCAATATACAAGCATATGTTATACAGTGGGGCAAAAAAGTATTTAGTCAGCCACTGATTGTGCAAGTTCTCCTACTTAGAAAGAAGAGAGAGGTCTGTAATTTTCATCATAGGTACACTTCAACTATGAGAGACAAAATGAGAAAAAAATATCCAGGATATCACGTTGTAGGATTTTTTAAACAATTTTATTGTAAATTATGGTGGAAAATAACAAAAGTTCAATAACAAAGTAACAAAAGTTCCACTCAATACTTCTTAACATTTGTTGGCAATGACAGAGGTCAAACGTTTCCTGTAAGTCTTCACCAGGTTTGCACACACTGTAGCTGGTATTGTGGCCATGTCCTCCATGGAGATCTCCTCTAGAGCAGTGTATGTTTTGGTGTGATGTGCTGGGCCATACAAAGACTTTCCTCCATCCGCATATTTCTAGGGGTTGAAGATCTGGAGCTCAGGACCTTGAAATGCTTTTTACGGAGCCACTCCTTCGTTGCCCGAGCGGGGTGTTTGTTATCATTGTCATGCTGGAAGACCCAGCCATGTTCCATCTTCAATGCTGTCACTGATGGAAGGAGGTTTTGGCTTAAAATCTCACGATACATGGCCCCCTTAACACGGATCAGTCGTCCTGTCCCCTTTGCAGAAAAACAGCCCCAAAGCATGATGTTTCCACCCCCATGCTTCACAGTAGGTATGGAGTTCTTGGGATGCAACTCGCCATTCTTCTTTCTCCAGTTGAGTTTTTACCAAAAAGTTCTCTTTTGGTTTCATCTGACCACATGATATTCTCCCAATCCTCTACTGCATCATCCATATGCTGTCTGGCAAACTTCAGACGGGCCTGGACATGTACTGGCTTAAGCAGGGGGACACACCTGGCACTGCAGGATCCGAGTCTCTCTTGGCATAGTGTGTTACTGATGGTAGCCTTGTGACGTTGGTCCCAGCTCTCTGCAGGTCATTCATCAGGTCCCTCAGTGTAGTTCTAAGATTTCTGCTCACCGTTCTCATGATCATTTTGGCCCCACGGGATGAGATCTTGCTTGGGGGCCCAGATCGAGGGAGATTATCAATGGTCTTGTATGTCTTACAATTGCTCACACAATTGATTTATTGACACCAACCTGCTTGCCTATTGTAGATTCACTCTTCCCAGCCTGGTGCAGGTCTACATTTTTCTTCCTGGTGTCCTTCAACAGCTCTTTGGTCTTGGCCATGGTTGAGTTTGGAGTCTGACTGTTTGAGGCTATGGACAGGTGTCTTTTATACAGATAACGAGGTCAAACAGGTGTCATTAATACAGGTAACGAGTGGAGGACAGGAGAGCTCCTTAAAAAAGAAGTTACAGGTCTGCGAGAGCCAGAAATCTTGCTTTTTTGTGGGTGACTAAATACTTATTTTATACCATGATTTACAATTAAATTCTTTAAATTCTACAATGTGATTTCCTGGATTTTTTTTTCTCATTTTGTCTCTCATAGTTGAAGTGTACCTATGATGAAAATTATAGACCTCTCTCATTTTTTTAAGTAGGAGAACTTGCACCATCAGTGACTGACTAAATACTTTTTGCCCCACTGTATCTATAAAAACGTATGTGATAGGAAAAGTTAAGGTAATCTTTGTGATCAACATGCCCAAATCACCAACAGTGTTCAGCAGTTTCTTTGTCCAAAGCTGGCTGCTAATGCAACATAATTTTAAACCATTTCATGAAAATTAGACAGTATTTTACAGGTAGGCTTGCCTCTGTAAGTAAAATCTCTATATGTCATAGTATTTTGATGACAATATATGCTTCATGATAATAGTTTTTCATGTTATCTGGTGTTTGCTTTCTGTGAAAATAAACCGGACCTCTTTATAAAGTGACTAGCTTAAGTTACTACAGTGATAAATCACGTTTAATGTTATATAAATTTACATTAAATGACTCAAAGGCCGCGAGATAAATAAACTCCACGTCACGACACGGGCATTCACCACATGTTAAATGACAACAGCGACCCCACCTCCTGGAGCTCTTATGTTTCCTTCAATTGCTACCGCATTTGTGGTAAATACGAGTTTCCGAAATAAATATGGACATGAAAGACGACATCGGAATTATAAGGGAAATACGTGTTAATGGTTTTAGTACACGAATTTCTAAGTTGTTACAGGGGACTGAGCTGTTCCTCTAATTCTTAACCATATTTATTGTGAGTGTACTTTATAAAGTTAAGTTAAAGTAATGAATTGCATCAGTAACGGAGTGGAATGAAAGTTCACGATGACCTTGAACAAGGTCCTTAGGCCTATACACGATACTTTTAATGTACTGTACCACACACACACACACACACACACCCACACACACACAAACGCCACTTGTCTGGATCACTTCTTGCGGGACTTCACACTGAAGACGGTTTACGTAGCTAATTAATACTGCACCTCGAAAACCTAACTTAACTCAGTATCCTTGAAAATGTCTGATCCTTTGGGTTTTTCACAATATAACGTTCGCAATTTATGTTGGAAGAAAAAGCAGTTTTGCTCATGGGGGCCAGCAACAAGGTTTACAGGGACTATGGTAGCCTAGTGGATAAGATACTGGACTATGGACCAGAAGGTCCAGGGTTCAAATCCCACCTCTGCCAAGCTGCCACTGTTGGGTCCTTGAGCAAGGCCCTTAACCCACAATTGCTTGGATTGTAAGATTGTATCAATTGCAAGTCGCTCTGGATAAGGGCGTCTGCTAAATGCTGTAAATGTAAAATGTAAATGGTAAAACAAGTAAGATCTTTCTATCTTTGGGGTGATGTCTGGTTCCCACATGACCACACATATTGTATTTGTGTTTCACTCTGACAATAGCCAATAAAATTAGACAATAGGGATAGAATATCTGAAGAATTGACATGCTATTTCAAATTAAAAGAAGATACCAAAATAAATCTATAACCATTCGGTGGTTGATGGTGGAATTGTTTTGTTTTGTACATAAAACGTATTTATAGTAGTCGCTAAAATAGATGAGGTGATTTAACTGCTTCTAGCAGTAGGCGTGAATGTAGGTTACAAAGCTTCCTGTAGGTGGGAAAGAGGAACCCGAGAGCAGTCGGTGTTTGTGAAGGGAGCATTATTTACTGTCAGTGGAAGAGCAGCAGAGCGTCTATCAGTTTTACGTCGCGGCTTCTGGTTGTTTCAGCTGGAGTCATCTAAAACTGGACCGGTTTGAATGAAGCTTGCTATGCTGCTTGATCACAGCTCCGGTGATTCTGTACAACACATCTGCTGATTTAAAATAAACCCAAGCTAAGGTAAGTTGGGATCTGCCAGAGTAACGTTGCTTGCTAAAGTGTTAGCATAGCTTAATCGGTGTTAGCTTTATAGCTTTGTGGCAGTAGCTATAACAGACTGAGCTGCGGAAGGTAATGTTACCTAACGGATAACTGTCTTCTTCACGGTAATACACTTAAAACTCTCACTCAGTCAGGAGACATTGTCGAGCTAGCTGACTCGTGAAGTACGTAGCGTTAGCTAACAGCTAAACCTTAGAGCAAAAGTCTCACTTTATGTTAAACATGTTCTGCCACAGAGAAAGACGAATTAATATTCGTTTTAAGCTTTCAACGTGATTTCACATTAGAGACGCGAATCAGGCCGGTTCCAAACCGCTCTCCACACTAAGTAGTGTTTAAAACGAAAACAGTAATGAAGTTGGTATCTTACAGTATGTAGTGTGCTACTGTGCAGTTTGGGACACAGCCTGAGTGTTATGTAAAACATCACGCGTTTGGAACAGAAACTTTGTCGTTCGTAAGAGGCGTAGTTTGTGGTTTAGTAGCCATTATCAGTTGTTACTTTAATAGAAAACAATTGTGTTAAGGTTATATTTAAAAACAATAATAAATAAAATTATAATTGTTGTCTCTAAAACGAACTGAAATGACAGATAATAATAAAGTACTTACTGTAGACCCTGAGTCAGCAGTTGCTTTTCAACTATGAATTTTACTTGTTGAATTTTTAGTCAGTTAAATACAGCTCCGAAGTGTTTCAATTCCAAGCACGTTAAACAGGTTATGTTACAAATCAATAAAAGGTTAAACTGTGGTAGCCTAGCGGTTAAGGTACTGGACTATGGACCAGAAGGTCCAGGGTTTAAATCCCACCTCTGCCAAGCTGCCACTGTTGGGTCCTTGAGCAAGACCCTTAACCCACAATTGCTTGGATTGTAAGACTATCGATTGTAAGTAGCTCTGGATAAGGGCGTCTGCTAAATGCTGTAAATGTAAACAAAACATTTTTCAGACCTTGCTGAAGATGTCCACCATTTTCTGGAGTATACACATGTAATTGACCAATCTTCTGGTTAAATAAAACTAAAAAGATAAAAATAAAAGACTACTATAACATATTTAAATACTTAGTAGAAACTAAACCTAAACGAACACTAGATATGTTGTAGAAATTCAATAAAAGATGGTTGAGCGTTTAAAATGGATTACTCAGGTGAGCAAACTAAACAGACATTATTGGTGGAGGTGTAATGTGATATACTAATTAAGGCTAATATGTAGTTTGGGATGGTGATTCAGTGTTATGGAAAAACAACACATTTGGGATTATCTGATGACTTTCAGGGTTTGGTTGGATTGAGATTTGTTTATGATATAACTGATGGACTCCAAGTAGTGATCTAGTAGTGTACCAAACGAGAGAAACAGAAACTAATAAAATGTAGAAAAATGAATATATTTTAAAACATGTATGTTTTAATATTCATGAATTCCTCTATAAAGATTTGACAAACAAACCAAACAAATCTGTCCCTTGAACTGAAACCTCCAAACTTAACTAAAAGACAGTAAACATAGCTTAATGTTTAAACAAGTTAAATTTGAGATGGTGGTGGATCCCTGTGTGACACTGACGGACGGAAAGGTCTGGTGTTGACTTTACCCGACACATGTGGCTGTAAAGGTTTATTTAAGTGCATCAGACATTTTCAGAGTCGGACGTATTTACAATATAAAGTGCTTTTGACAGTAGAGCATTGTCCCAAAGCAGCTTTACAAGTTCTAGGCCTACAACCCCAATTGCAGTGACTGTGGCAACAAAAAAAATCCCTAAATGTTATGAGGAAGAAACCTGGGGGGGACCAAGAATCATAAGCCCAGCCCCCTTTTGCAACCTAGATGTAATAAAAAGCCCAGCCTAGTAATAATAGTTATAGTACATGGAAGCTAAACAGGATAATTTAAATAGAGAATACAATAAATAAAACGAAGAAGAGCCATAAAGAACCAGTCTCTCATAGTTTCTGTAGGCTTTTCAGTTCCCCCCTATTTTCTGAAATATTTCAGAAATGTGTTGTGCTGTCACATACGGTAAAATCCAGTTCTAATTCCAGAAGTGAGCGAGAGAGAGATGGATATTTTGTCTGAGAGTGTGTGTGGGTCTGACCGAATCAATGCACTGCACACAGCTTAACAGTGAGATAAGATTGTGTCAATGTTCTGAGTAAATAAAAAGAAAATCAATTTGTGGTATCAATGGTGAGGTTAAATAAATCAGGGTTTGGGAAACACTGCAGTACCTTGGCTACTTGGTCAATGCTGGTACACTACATTGGCCATTCATCGACAGACACGAGGTTACATTAAAACTCCAGGTTAAACTGAAGCTAGTCCCATATATACACTCAGATCTGGGCCAATTTAGCATAACCTAACCTAATTAATCTAAAGCATGTCTTTTGAGTGTGGAAAACCCTGAGCGGCCAGAATAAACCCCTGCAGACATGGGGAGAACATGCAAACTCCACACAGAAAGGACCTAGTCCACTTCACCTGCGATTGAACCCAGGACCTTCTCGCTGTGAGGCGACAGTGGTGTGGGTGTGTGTGCACACATGTGCACTACGATGGATGGGTGCACTTTCTAGGGTTGTTCCAGCCTTATGTCCTGTGGTGCCAGCTAGGCACCTACTCTCCTGTGACCCTGTCCAGAATTAATCCGATAAGAAAATGAATGACTGAATGGATGGAACACTACAGTATCCCATATCGCTTTGCTAAGTATGTATTCGGACAACATCCAGATCGCATAATATGCAGTTTCACAGAACGTTTTGTGGATGTTAAGCAACACATTTGTATAATAAATAAAGAACAGAATAATATCAAGAATAAAAACGAGTCTCTCTAGCCAATATAGGTTCTCATGTCATCTGTCAGACAGTGTACATGCTTTTGCGGCAGTTAAAGTTTGGAGAAATTTCAGAGTGTCCAAGTACAAATTAAACTAGAATTTCGCACTCACTAAATGCATTGCGTCTGTGTGTTCTGAGCGAATGCTTAAGTGCAGACTAGCGGCATGTCTTGTGGCGTATAGCAAGTACCACTTTACCTGGCACATTTTGTGGCGGCTGTTAAAGCTACTACTTGACCTGTGACTTTACCCAGGCACATTTAGTGGTGGCTGAAGTGACGGAGTTTGTGGCAAATAGCCAGAGGCTACACACATGCCGTTCAGCTGTAGATGTGACGTTCAACACTTGTATGCTTATGAAAGGTAATTTGCAAAGCAAATGTCTTTATACAATATGAACAATAGTATGTGGTTGTGTAATGCAAAATTGCATTACTCTGTCACATTTCATATTTCAATGCACAGTGTTTACAGGAGGTTAGTTGTTGCACTAGACTCGCGTGAGCAATTTATTTTTAAAATGGATTGAAATGCTGAGCACATTTTTAGAGCATTACAGTGAATGATGTGCGAACCACAGCCGATGTAAATCATTTAACTTCAGCCAGCAGAGTATGCCTTATAGATTTTATACTGCATTTCAAAGTAAGTAGTGTCATTAAAATTACTTAAGGATTCTAAATGACAGTGAGCTGTGTATTGGGCTACTTAATGCCTATGTGCGTATTTCACATTTTATTTGAAGTATGACTCCATGACTTTAGTTTCATTCTTAGATTTATCATCTACGCCACCCAAGGAGGTTGGGTCCCGTTTTACCATATGGTAATAGATCATAAGAAGCTAGAAGGCAGTTTTGGTAGATCTTGGACTAAAATAAAAACGTGTCAGTGGCTATACTGTATATTTATTACAGAGTCACATAAGTTTAAGGCCACCCAATGTTCATTTGAAACAGCAAGTTTTGATTTTCTTTGATATGGAAAAAAAAACCTCTTATATTTTGAGTGAACAAAGTTAATATCAGTCTGTCACATCAGCATAGACGAATGCAGATAGCCAACAAAATGAGCTTGGGGAACAGAGGTGTAAACTCGGTGCACTCTGACACCATGTCTGTTGGGTTTAAATAGTATCTTTAATGGAAAGTGTAAGGACGTCCAAAACACGAGCACAGAAAGGACTGCACTCCATTATGCTCTCCATTAATGAAGGATTAACTTTTTACAGGAATGGTGAATTGAAAACAGTGAGAAGCTTTAGCTTCCTTCTCATTCGCTTGCCAGTCATCGTTTCTCACGACCTAAGATTGTTATTGAAAATTTTATAACAATATATAATTAATGCAACAGATCAGTATCCCAATGAACACAGGGCATAGTAAGTGCCGTATAGACACTCACTCTTCTGTGCAGCACTTTCACAGCAATCGTACAAGTGAAGACATTCCTCTTATCCCTGAGTGAAATTCTCAACAAGTGAAATCAAGCAAGGGAGGGAGAGTCAGTAATTCAGCAATTCAGTTTGCACAGCAGCAGATTGACAGAGATGTTGAAGATGTGAGAGTATTAAGAAGACGTTCCTGCCTATAGCAAAATGCAACTGATAACATCCTAAAAGCTACAGTCCAAACAATTAAGGGTTTAAGGGTCTTGTTCAAGGGACTAGCTATGGCAGATTGGGATTGCTAGGGTTTGGGTCTGGGACCTTTGATCAGTAGTCCAGTAGCCTTATATAGGTCCTTAAAAAAAGAGATGGATGGAGATATAATATAATATATATTATATATATATATATATTATATATATATATATATATATATATATATATAGAATCTCTCCATCTATACACACACACACACACACACACATAGAAATACACACACACAGGCAAAAAAGTATAGTCGCCCTGATTGTGCAAGTTTCCGACTTAGAAAGATTAAGAGGTCTGTAATTTTCCTCATAGGTACACTTCACGATGGGGAAAAAGGGGACAAATAGAAAAAAATCCAATAACTCACATGTAGGATTTTTAAAGAGTTTAATTGTAAATTATGGTGGAAAATAAGTATTTGGTCAATAAATTTGGTTCAACTTTCAACATTAACCTTTTTTTTTTGTAAATAACCTTTGTTGCAATGACAAGGTCAAACGTTCTGTAAGTCTTCAGCAGGTTTTGCACACAACTGTAGCTTGGTATTTTGGCCCATTCCTCCATGCAGATCTCCTCTAGAGCAGTGATGTTTTGGGGCAACACGGACTTTCAACTCCCTCAACAAATTTTCAATGGTGCTGAGGTCTGGAGACTGGCTAGGCCACTCCAGGAACTAAAGCAAAGCATGATGCTTCCAAAGCATGATGCTTCCACCCCCATGCTTCACAGTAGGTATGGTGTTCTTGGAATGCAACTCGGCATTCTTCTTCCTCCAAACACAACGAGTCGAGTTTTTACCAAAAATTTCTATTTTAGTTTCATCTGACCACGATATTCTCCCAATCCTCTTCTGGGTCATCCTTATGCTGTTTGGCAAACTTCATTAAATGTGTAATGAGCTTTTTTTATTTTTATTTTATTATTTTTTGCTTTTAATTTGGGTTTAATTATGCCATATTAAGACGTCTTACAACCTTTCAAGACATTGGCATATGAAATATTTGTTTCTTTACATTAAAACCACTACAACTTATTAATATCAAATTTACTCTTAAAAGCACATCTTATTGATAGTCCTGTGGGGCCTCTGAAAAAGCTGGTTCTAAACGTTTTTGATGTTTGTGGTGTACATTTCTTGCTGTCTGTCAGTAGAAAGTCTGCTGCACAGTACTTCCGTGTAACTCTAGATTGTTGGGTAGTTCCCACTGTTTAAAGAACACGAACTTTCAGTTTTTAATGTTTTGGATGTGCTGTGACATGTCTGATGTAGTCATGGAGTCCTCTAATTGTAACTCCACAACTGCACTGATTATGACACTGATGTAATGAAATTAAGGCCTTTGTCTTGCTCTTGTATTAGGGTGCGTTTCTGGGACCTGATGCTGCTGGTGCCTAATGTGGCCTTCTTTGTGTTCCTGATGTGGAAGCTTCCATCAGCCCGTGCCAAAATCCGCCTCACCTCCAGCCCCATCTTTGTCACGTTCTACATACTGGTGAGCTGCTCCCTATACCTGAAGGGCGGTTTGGTATTTTAGGAAGTGCATCCTGAGTAGTTTGCAGTAGTATAACAGCTAAGGCCTGATTTTCTTTACTTAAATGTCTCTTTCTTTTGCTGTAGGTATTTGTGGTGGCCGCAGTAGGAATCACTCGTGCTGTTGTGTCGATGACTGTGAGTGCATCCAGTGCAGCTGTCATAGTAGACAAGGTAAAAATGCAGTCAGCCTTGCTGAATTAAACGAACAGGTACTTTCTGTTGTTCCACACAAGTCACCTAGTTAGTTTCATTTTTGAAATGAGCATTGATCTGAAGAGAAACTGCACATAAAGCAAATGATAATTGTGCAGATGTTTCATAGTGTAGATATTCAGGAGTACTTTGAGGAAGTGAGTACTTCACACATGATGGATGAATGTGGGGTTTTTTGCTTGAAAGGACCAAGAGCAGAAATGTCAGTAGATTATTTCAGTTAATTAAACAGCACATTAATAACAAACCCATTTTCTCCTATGTAGTTTTATGGTTTAAGTAGTGTGTTTTAGCCATGTTACCTAGATCTGGTGTGTTCAGGAACGGATGTCTCATGGTTTAATCTCTAAATGATTCAGTACTGCTCATATCACGGTTTACAAAGTACATGCCTGTCGTCATCAGTCCTTATCCTAGGAACAATATTGCTGGTATTTCTGAACAAAAACAACAGCAATTTTATTAGCCAAAATTCATATCATGATATATTGCACTATCAATACGATAGTGATATGATATACCAAAAAAAAGAGAGAAGGGACTTTTTTAAAATTTTTATTATTAGCATCTTCTATAGTGGTGCTTGAAAGTTTGTGAACTCCTTAGAATTTTCTATATTTTTAAAATATGACCTAAAACAACATCAGACTTTCACTCTAGTCCTAAAAGTAGATAATGAGAACCCAGTTAAACAAATGAGACAAATTATTATACTTGGTCATTTACTTATTGAGGCAAATGATCCAATATTACATATAAGCGAATGGCAAAAGTATGTGAACCTTTGCTTTCAATATTTGGTGTGACGAGCAGACTTGGATCCCTGTTCTTTAAATAAAACAGGGTGCCCACTCACACCTGATTGTCATCCCATTGATTGGAAACATCTGACTCTAATTTCACATTCAAATTAACTGCTAATCCTAGAGGTTCACATACTTTTGCCACTCACTGATATGTAATATTGGATCATTTTCTTCAATAAATAAATGACCAAGTACAATATTTTTTGTCTAGTATGTTTAACTGGGTTCTCTTTATCTACTTTTAGGACTTCTGTGAAAATCTGATGATGTTTTAGGTCATATTTACGCAGAAATATAGAAACTTCTAAAAGGGTTCACAAACTTTCAAGCACCACTGTAAATGCCATTCAGAATGGCTCTTTCTGTTTCACTGTTTCTGGGTTTATCACTGTATCCAAAGTATGGAAAATTAATGTAATGGAACAGTGTGTTACCGGTATACCTCTTATCACTATCTCTTCTATTTGTAGTACAATACATACTGAACTTAATATTGTTTTGCTGAGTTTACTGTGATGTCTTTGCTCAGAATAACACGTGAATGTATTTAATCCTGCTGTTATGTTTTCTTACTGGCACACCTTCCTATCCATACACAGCACATTACTGTGCTGATGAGAAACCAAGCCTAGCCTCCTGCCACCTTTAGGCCTTGTGCACCCGAAATCCCCCACACTGTAACAGTGTTTCAGCTGATTAAAACATTTTTTTGTGTCTGGATCAGTATCACAGCTGAATTTTTTCCCTGTACAATGAATGGGAGAAACAGGTAGGCAGTGCTCTGGAATTAAAATAAAATTCCAGTGTTCCCCCAGTGGTTTTCTTGGCTTTGGCTACTTTACAGTGGTTTTAACATTTTGTAACATCATCATTATAACAACAACTCATCTTAACTGTATGCATTGCAAATGGCGGCTAGTGCTTGCTTAATTGTATAAGCTTATTTGAATAAACTGCTGTAATGCAAATTTCAGTAAGGGTGATCGGTGCAGGCTAAAGACTGCTTGGTTAGCCGCCACAGTGACCAAAAGTCAGTTAGGAGGAAACCACATGTGAGCCTTGCAGCATGTTGGTTTGTATAAATACATACAGCAAATGGGCAATATGGGAGAGCTTCTACTATCGAGTATAATTGCTTATAATTAATAGCTATATTATGAAACACTAACTCACTTCATTTATTTTCATGCCCACCTCAGGACGTCACAACAATAGATAGTTTGTCCGTCCTATTGCAGGCCACTGAATGGTGCACAAAGCAAATGAGGGTGATTGTGTTTTCACATTTAAATTGTACACTGCATTCAAATTTTTTGCTTTCTTAATCAAGTAAACCACATGCTGTAATCATCACCCATGTTTATAAAATGCTCATTTCATGTGCCCAACACACATGAGTAAAAGGTATCCCAAATTAAAAAGAAAGTAATGTTTTTTCAAAAGAGTACATGTAAGCCCAACAACAGTAAACAGAGAAAAATGTTGCACTTTACTCACCCTCCTCTAAGACTTTGCCCATTCACATGGTTTTTCCTGACTTAACACAGCCATTATTTAAAAAAACTCTGTAGCTCCATCTCAAACACGCGGGGAACATTGGAGAGCTGCTGAGAACAAGGTCATGCAGTTAAAAATGCGTGTGTACAAGGAAGGAAATCTTATAAGGGTTGTCTGTTGTTTGTAGGTGCGTGTGGGAGATCACCCGCTTCTTTCTGCTAACCATTGAACTCAGTGTCACATCATACTGCAGGACTGGCATTCGGTCGTAGGCATAAACACTATGGGTGCAGTGTCTGTGGGAATCTGTGGGGCATGTGGCTGACAACTGGCCACCAGGAGGGGGACCAAAAGTGATACTGTACATGTGGAACTAGAGCTACACCAGTCCTCAGTATGTACTATGCGCCGGATTTGTGTACGCTTAGTTTGATATGAAAATAAGCAAGTAGGTCCAAACATTAGTTAACTGAGCTAGGATTATATTGGCTTTGAGCTGTTTAATATAAAACACGCAGAATGTTTTAGGTCACTGTGTGTATGACTGACAGTACGTGTAGACTTAAGAGGTATTGTGTGCGTGTGTGTGTGTGTGTGTGTGTGTGTGTGTGTGTGTAGGTAACTTGGAGAGTAAATCCAGCATAAAACGTGTGTTGGCCATAACAGCAGTGTTGGCTCTGGCTTATGCCGTTACACAGGCAAGTGCTTACCAGTCCTGATTCATTATAGTAAATACAGTCTTACAACTATTTGTGTTAAGCTTACCTTTAGAGACTTCTCTGACTTCTCTTATTTCTTATATAACAGGGTACACTGGAGATTCAGTACCCAGATCAGCATCTTTCTGCTGATGATTTCAACATCTATGGTCATGGAGGGCGACACTTTTGGCTGGCCAGCTCCTGCTTCTTCTTCTTGGTAAGCGATCTGCAGAAGTTGGGTACAATATGTGCTTGTGTCCATTTTCTAACCCCATTTTATTGCTCTGAATTTGTCAGTATGTAACTTCCACATTTTCTAGGTTATAAGAGGGGTGTGTTAGGGTGGACAATTTGGGGAAAACTCAAATTCTTTGTTAGGCAGGATCACAGTCCACGATATTTATCAAGATTAGTTTTCATGTTGGTTTTAGGCTGATTTGCAGCTGAACACAACAACCAAACTCATTTCACTGTTACTGAAACTCAGGTGACTGTGGTAGCCTAGCGGATAAGGTACAGGACTATGGACCAGAAGGCCCAGGGTTCAAATCCCACCTCTGCCAAGCTGCCACTGTTGGGTCCTTGAGCAAGATCCTTAACCCACAATTGCTTGGATTGTAAGATTGTATCAATTGTAAGTCGCTCTGGATAAGGGCGTCTGCTAAATGCTGTAAATGTAAGGTGCCTCAAAAGAACAGAAATAACACAGACCACTTGGGCTAGTGGAACCTTTTTAATCAGACTTTAATTAAGTGCACTTCAACAAAATGTAAACGTTTTAAAGAAGTAAATATCACCATGTTCTAGGCATCCACAAATAATATTATAATAAAAATATTGATGATATTATACTGAATATAAATAAGATGATAATTATATTATAATGAAATAAAAATCCATAAATCACTAGTAGTGACTTGGTCTCTCTGCATTTTGTTGACCAAATTTCAGGTTAAGAAAATGTTGAAACTTGGTAATGAGCAGTGAAGAAAGTTGCTTAAAACCATTTTCTTAGTGGACTGTGGTAGCCTAGTGGTTAAGCTACTGGGCTATGGACAAGAAGGTCCAGGGTTCAAATCCCACCTCTGCCAAGCTGCCACTGTTGGCTGCTTGAGCAAGGCCCTTAACCCACAATTGCTTGGATTGTAAGATTGTTTTAATTGTAAGTCGGTCTGGATAAGGGGTGTAAATGTAAATGTCTTAGACCATTTTGTTGGTTATTCTGTCCTTGGCTAGGTCCTGCCATTGGTGGTCTTTAAAAATGCATTATTGTTGTTTGATTAAGCCTTCTTTCTGTCTTGCTATCTGGCTTTCAGTGTACTTTGTGGGGCACTTACTTTTTGGAACATTGAATAGCTTCGTTGTGTTTCCACCAGACACGACAGCCTCTTCTTTGCATATTTTGCATGAGTAGTGTCTGGTTGTTAAAACACATTGGGATGAAATGTCTGTGTCTTCAGCAGTAATAATACGAAAACACACAACGACACACAAAGAGTAAAATCGAAGACTGCTAACCTCTTTGACCTCCAAGTCAAAAAAGTCAGTAAGTCAGTTAACTCGAGTGTCTGTTTAGTGTGGAAATGGTGGCTGGTGGGAAAAGAGTGAGTGCATGGTAGGAAGGTTTTTGAATGTCTTCCAGAGAAAATGCCTGCTTTGTGTCAGTAACACAGGTGTTTATATCAGATGGAAAATCCCTGGGAACTTCAGCATACACTTGCACTGCATTTACCGACAGACTTATCAACAGAACTGAAAGTACTAAAACTGAAACAACTAAACCGTGTACACTTACCTTCAGTTTGTTGAATCATATTTATATTTAATTTACACTTGGTCAAGGCACAATTTCAACCAATCAGAAATTAGTCAGTATACAATCTCCTCCACTGTTACTAGCAAAGATGAGTAAGAAGGGATATTATTAAAAAAAAAAACCTTTTAGTTAATTATCTTAATCTTACACTGAAAAGTCTTTAATTGAAGTACATTTAGTGTGAGGGGGAAATATTTTTCATCAAGAAATAATTATGTTTTAATAAAACCACATGCCTCATTTATTGGCACACAAAAGGAAGCATATTTTTCATGTATATTTTACTTTGTGTCTAACATGAGTTTTTTGTTGGATTCAATGAGTTGAAGGCAGTGTTATCAGAAGATTCAAGTAAATTTTATCTCTTTATTCACACAATTTACATCCTGTTAATCAATTTTTTGCTTGCTCCTGTTTGACACTGAAGGAATGGTTTTCCATTAAAATAACTTCATAATGTCTTCTCGTGTTTGCTGCATCACAACGTTTTCTCTGCTGGAGGGCTGCCATGGCACCACTTTGACAACAAATAAATAAATAAATAAAAAGACCAGAAATTAATGAAAAAGAATGAAGTTTATTTGGTATTTTGTCAGAAAAAATAGCATGTACAAGCTGTTCCATGTCACAGTGTGTTAGTGTGTAATGTAATATACAAAATGTAGGTAGTAGTGAATAGTGGGCCATTTTGTATGCAGCCCATAAGTATGGGTGCTTCACAGGGTCAAACGGTGACATTGCGATTAACAGTGGTCAAACAAAATTACCGGTTTTATAATGTTATCTTGTAACCTTCAGCAGCCCTCATCTGAGGGATTAACATGCTTAAAAAAAGGCTTGACTCAGGAGGCAATACATGACTGAACTCCAGCAACATTAACAATACAAATAGAAGTCACTGAGGAGCTGTTTTGAATAATTCCTTAAGCAGAAACCTGTCTATTAGTGTATTATACTCTTAACAGAATTTTTGGAAAATACAGAATGTCTGATACTTGTTGTTTTCTTTGCTACAGGTTTATTCTCTGATCGTCATCCTACCCAAAACACCAATTAAAGAAAGAATATCGTTACCATGTGAGTGAAGTCTTCAGTTTGTATCATCATTCATGGAGGAACCTTATATTGGCAGTACACAAAATGATATTCATCCATCTCACTCTCACTTTATTCTTAGCTAAGAGGAGTTTCTACATCTATGCTGCCATCTTGTCGGTACTGAATATGGTGCAGGGTCTGGGTAGTGCTCTGCTGTGTGCAGACATCGTAGAAGGCCTGTGGTAAGTCATGAGTGATCATACTTTTATACAGTGGTTCCCAAAGTGGGAGGGTGCAGAGCTATTGCGGGGGAGTGCAGCAGGGAAATGAAGCAGTGAATGCTATTATACAATCAAATGTAGGATACATAATGCATATCACATAATAATGCCACTGTATAGATCATTTGTCACTTCATTTAAGCAATAATACACAAAAGGGAGTGCTGTAATGTGAGATATTGGCACTATTGTACTGCGGTCTTGATCAGTACCCCTGTGCCAATATCTCAGGAACCGCGAGTAATTATACCACAGTTCTGTTATCGCTGTTTATTGTTAAATCTTAAGATAAAGTCAACAGAAAAAACGTTATATTTATCAAGATTCTATCAGGCGCCCTGCTGCTAAGACGTCATCAGCATACTATGCCCTTCAGTCTTAATAGTCAAGAAACATTATTTCCCAAAACTGTTTATTATATAGACAATAATCACAAATATATCAATTGATATGTTTCAATTTACTAAAGAGTTTTTCCTTACATTCCGTTAAAAAGGTCCCGGTTTATAAGGCAGGCTGAAGGAAAAGAGAGTGAGATTCTGGTGTTAACAAGTCTAGGAACCCGTTATAATTTCTGTGACTTAACTAGTGATTAGAAATTTGGAAGATGAAGTTATTGAAGTTAATATTAGTCAACAATGTAAAGGATATCAGCATCAGCACCTTCGCTGTTTAAGAGCTGGACATAACAGATACAGTGATGCTGCAGTGATTTGCATAAATATGGCCTAAAACATCAGATTTTCGCTTTAGTCCTAAAACTAGATAGAGAACCCAGTTAAACAAATGAGACAAAAATATTATACTTGGTCATTTAGTTATTGAGGAAAACGATCCAATATTACATATTAGTGAGTGGCAAAAGTATGTGAACCTCTAGGATTAGCAGTTACTTTGAAGGTGAAATTAGTCAGGTGTTTTCAGTCAATGCTAGGACAATCAGGTGTGAGTGGGCACCCTGTTTTATTTAAAGAACAGGGATCTATCAAAGTCTGCTCTTCACAACACACGTTTGTGGAAGTGTATCATGGCACGAAGAAAGGAGATTTCTGAGGACCTGAGAAAGAGCTGTTGATGCTCATCGGGCTGGAAAACGTTACAAAACCATCTCTAAAAGAGTTTGGACTCCACCAATCCACAGTCAGACAGATTGTGTACAAATGGAGGAAACTCAAGACCATTGTTACCCTCCCCAGGCGTGATCGACCAACAAAATCACTCAAGAGCAAGGTGTGTAATTAGTTGACGAGGTCACAATGGACCCCAGGGTAAACTTCTAAGCAACTGAAGGCCTCTCTCACATTTGGCTAATGTTAATGTTTTCATGAGTCCACCATCAGAAGAACACTGAAACAACGATGGTGTGCATGGCAGGGCTGCAAGAAGAAGGCCACTGCTCTCCAAAAAGAACATTTGTCTACTCGTCTGCAGTTTGCTAAAGATCACGTGGACAAGCCAGAAAGCTATTGGAAGAATGTTTTGTGGACGGATGAGACCAAGAAAAAAAAAGAAAAACAGAAAAGCATTATGTTTGGGAGAACGGAAAACACTGCATTCCAGCCATTAGAACCTATCCCATCTGTGAAACAATGATGGTGGCAGTATCATGGTTTGGGCCTGTTTTGCTGCATCTGGGCCAGGACGGCTTGTCATCATTAATGGAAAAAAGAATTCTGAATTATATCAGAGAATTCTAAAGGAAAATATCAGGACAGCTGTCCATGAACTGAATCTCAAGAGAAGGTGGATCATGCAGCAAGACAACGGCCCTAAGCACACAAGTCGTTCTACCAAAGAATGGTTAAAGAAGAATAGCGTTAATGTTTTGGAATGGCCAAGTCAAAGTCCTGACCTTAATACAATCGAAATGTTGTGGAAGGACCTGAAGTGAGTAGTTAATGTGAGGAAACCCACCAACATCCCAGAGTTGAAGCTGTTCTGTACAGAGGAATGGGCTAAAATTCCTCCAAGCCGGTGTGCAGGACTGATCAACAGTTACAAGAAACGTTTAGCTGCAGTTATTGCTGCACAGGGGGGTCACACCAGATACTGAAAGCAAAGTTTCACATACTTTTGCCACTCACTAATATGTAATAGTGCATCATTTTCCTCAAGATATAAATGACCTAGTATAATATTTTTGTCTCATTTGTTTTAACAGAGTTTTCTTTATCTACTTTTAGGACTTGTGTGAAAATCTGATGATGTTTTAGGTCATATCTATGCAGAGAGAGAGAAAATCCTAAAGGGTTCACAAACTTTGAAGCACCACTGTACATGAATGAAGCTCCGATCAGCCGCGGATGGGGTTTAATGAAAGATGCAGAGTGTACTCCAGCAAACGTCTTTGTGAGTGTTGTGAAGGACATAAGAAAGATGTAGGTAATAGAACCAACAAAGCTCCTGATGCTTTTTAAGAGTGTATAACTCAACGACAATAACGGAATCTTCAGTTGTGATGAGCTTTGGCTCATGGGGAGCATCAGGCTGGTCATTAATAGCTTCACCTTTCAAATTTCATTGGAAACAAATGTTTTCAAACAAAACCAAAAGATTTTATAAACTCATCATAACTCATTTCTGCAGTCTTTTACCTGTGTAATTATAACGATGCTGCTTTATGGGTGGTGTGTATGTGTATGTAGCGGAGTAATACTTGAAGAGCTTTATCGTGCAATAATGGCACACATAGAACGTCTGTCCGCCAATCAGATTTCAGGGTCAGATCTAACTGTGGTATTTATTCTGAATATGAATATTTATTCATATTATAGTTTTATGCAAGCAGTTGCTGTTTTGTACGAGTTACCGTGTCTAAAATGAATTCTATCATAGTTTTGAAGCAGACGAGATGCACTTGTGTGACAGGCGTGGGGTGGGGGTATGAAATGGGGCACTGCAGAAAAAGTTTGGGAACCAGTGCTCACATGTTGTTTATATGATTGTTTTAGATGCTGCACTCGTTGTTGGTTCATTGTGTTTTATAGTTTGCAGTTTATCCGATTCTGTCCATGTTTGTGTTTTGCACAGCTGTGTTGATGTCACCACATTCCTCTACTTCTCTGTGTTTGCTCCTCTCATCTACATAACCTTCCTCAAAGGATTCTTTGGGTATGTACAGATTTTTAATACACATACTTGGCCTTTTAGTTAATGCTGCATTCATTCAGCTTTTGGGGTCAGAGGGCAGTGTCACATTGATGGCTGTTCAATGGAAGTTACAGTTTAGAGAGCCCAGTTAACCTATGTCTTTGGACGTGTCCCTCACACACACAGACATGGGGAGAACATGCAGAACATTCTATTTTTTATTTATTTTTTATTTATTTATTTATTTATTTTTTATATACACCAGAGGGCTTACTTCATGCTACAGTACAGATTAAAAAAATTCTTTTAATTGCTACAGAATAAAGGTTATTTTTGTTTACATTATTATACAAGTAAAATACACATTTTGAATTGTTTTCCTTCAGAAATTAAAAACAGTGTTCTCACTCAGTTATTTAATAGAACACTTTGGATTTTTATTTATTTATTTATTTATTTTAATACGTATTCCAGAAAATGTGCATTGTTTTGCATTGTTTGGGAAAGGAAAAGTAAGAAAATCGAGTTGTGACCACAGCATCATGAATTGTGCTGAGTGTATGGTTACACCCCTACCTAATGTTCATGGTTTTGTTTTTCTTTAAAGTATTTATGTAAATCCACTTTACTTGGCTTCATATTGGAGCATCTGAAAGGCAAACAAGTCGGCTCAATAAGGGCGTACTCACACTGAGCCCGATTGCCTCGAACCGCACCAGGGCATGATTGTGCCACCTCCCCACTTCCCAACTGGCCCGTGCTCATACTGGCTGCAACGAAGTGGGCGGCACAGTGGCTCGGTGGGTAGCATCGCCGCCTCACAGCAAGAAGGTCCTCTGAGTTCAGTCCCAGGGTGGAGCGGCCTGAGTTCTTTCTGTGGTGGAGTCTGCATGTCCTCCCCGTGTCTGCGTGGGTTTACTCCGGTTTCCTCCCACATTCCGAAGAATGCATGTTAGGTTAATTGACCACCACTAAATTGGCATTGACTTGAGTGTATGAGTTGACTTTGTCTTATGATAACCTCATGTATCCTTGTGTAATGTCGCTGAACATGGCCACTGATGCTGATAGCGACGTTAAATGTCGTCATGGTTGTACTTTTGTGCCTTTTTTTGGTTTGTTTGTTTCGTTTTTGGGCATACTGACACGTGGCCCTTTCATAAGCCTTATAATAAATGTATTGACTAATCAATGCATACATGTGTACCGTGCCTTCCACTTAACCGTGCCCGAGCCCACCCCACCCCACCAAGCATGATAAGGAGCGATCACACTAGTCAAATGAACTGTTTCTGGGGTCAAATGTGCCCGGCCAGGGAACAGATTGCCTGATGTGAGTACATCCTTGGTGAGGATGATTACTTTCAGTAATGTTAAAAGCCGTCCTACTTCATGGTATGAGCTGTACCATTCTCTCTTTCGAAATGCATGCTGCTCTTGAATTGTTAATGGAGTTGGAACAGAGGTGCAAGTAACTGTTTGTCACAACGAGCCTGTTCTCATTCTAAACAATGCTTATAGTTTCAAACATTGCTTCATTTCTTATCAGTCTTTATCCAGTCCAATCTTAATACACGTTGATTTCTTTCTTGTATTAGCAGGATAGTTCATTACTGTGAATTTTTGAATAAGATATTCATCTTTGTCTTCATTGTTAGTTAACAAATGCATAAAACAACCTCAAGCTAGATGTGAAGGCCAATCGATACTTAAGACTTGTTTGGTAAGAGAGAGATTAATAATCTGATAGATTATTCGACTGCCTGCAGTGTGCCTGTGCTGCCCGCGGTCTCGGCGCCGTTGTAAAACCTGTCTGTGTCTCCTCCTTCCTTCTCTCTGTCTCTGTTCTGGCTTTAGTTCGGAGCCAAAAATCTTGTTCTCCTACAAGTCTCAAATAGATGAGCCTGACGAGCCTGACGTGCACCTCCCCCACACTTCCTCCGCCGGTCTGGGCAGCAGGAAAGAGCTGGAGCACAGCTCTTACTCCAGCACGCAGATAGACACTTCAGGGGCTTACTTGGACGACGTGGTCTCTGGACCCTACGGTGCAAATCACAGCATCAACAGCATTGACAGTGACAGATGGAGGGCCATCAATGCCTAAAAGGAAAGAACGAGGAGAGGACAAACAACAAACTGGCCACAACTGGCCTGGAGATGAGAAGCTGGAATCCTTTGTGCTTGGAACAGTTAACAGCATTCCCTTTAAAGCATTAATTAGGCTTTAGATTTGAAGTCTTTTCATCAGTCTTGCATGACAGCCCACTATTTGATGGCCCATTTGTTCTCAGCTGAGGCTGTTCTGGCTCATTTTAAATCCTTGTGTACACTTTTAATTGTTTCACTCATGTGTTGCAGAGCCTGTTACATTTCCATACAGTTTTATGGCTGATGGTTTTATCCAAAGTGACCTCCAATTGATGTAATCTTATGTGAATTGGGGGTTAAGGGCCTGGCTCTAGGGTCCAACTGTGGCAGCTTGACAGGGCTTGGACTTGAACACTTAAATTCATCTTCTAAGTGTCCGACCCGAGCAGCCACTGTTCTGTGTTCAGCCTGGGCAGATATTCTGTACGCACTGCATCGAGTATTAGATGGTAAGGACAGATGTGATAATGAAGTGGAGATGAATTATGATTCTAAATGAGCTCAAAAAAGAGTTTGAAGCTGGTTTTGTGACTTATGCTGCACTGGTTACTGATTTTCTTTGTTTTTGTTTTTGTTTTTTTAGTAATTGAAGTGAGCTGGATTAGATATATTGTGCTGATTTGAGTTTAATTTTGGTCTTACAGCTTCTGTTTCCTTTTTTTAAATTTATTTTACTCATCTGTGCTAGTTTTAGCTTGTTGGAAGTTTCAATCATTATCATTCCAGACAGCATCGACAGGACCAATGAAAAGAGTGGCTGAATGCAACGACTGACCTAATCCAGAATATAAATGCTGAATGTCTTTCGCATACAGAACGACACGCGCACGCACACAGATGTACTTTAATGACCAAAAATGTGTAATATATACATGTGTGTTTTAAGACCGTGTTGCTTGTGGATTCTGTATTTAACAGTGAAATCATGGATTCAAATCATTTACAAACTAAGAACATCTCTATGGCTTTCTCTTGACACTGCATTTCTATGTCCAAATTTGGAAGCGTATGATTACTTGTGGGTGATGGCAATATCAGTTATGTTATCTGTTCTGTTGTCCTGAAGCGTGATTTAAAAGCTAACACTTGAGATGTCTATAAAACGCTGCTTACTGAAACTCGGCAGCTATTAAAATGCATTCTTTTTCATCTGGTAGAAATTTCCTCGTCAGGATTCAGAAGCACTTCACAGGTTTCGGTTGTTAAAAAGGGAACTCTCCATGACCTTTCATCAGTCTTTATGGGAGAAAGTTCATTCTCAGCGCCTGTACATACTTAAGATATCAGTAAATGTTATTGCCTGTAGTCTTTTTAAGTGTTGCTTAGCATCCCAAATCTAAAAGTGGTTCACGTGGTAAGATGGTGACAGGAAGTCCAGTTATAACAAGTGCTAGATTTGTTTTAAGGCACACATCATGACGTACACTATCAAATGTTGCTCCATTTAGTTGCACTTTTGTTTTCGGAGATTAAAAATAATACAATCAAACGTTAAGCACGTTGTACTATTACGAAAAGTACTAACGCCCTCTGCTGGTTAAGAACGGTAACAAAATCTGTAGGATATAAAGTACAGTACTCCATACTGCAATTTAAATGTCCCTCCTTGCGCCCTGTTCTGCCACATGGACTCCAGCCCATCCCCACTTGAACTATGCGACTAAGATAAGCAATTGCGTGCAATTTAAATGTAAAACAAGGCCTAAATTAAAATGACAACTTATTTAATTGGCTAATACACTCACTGGCCACTTTATTATGTACACCTGTTCTATTGCTTGTTAACACAAATGTCTAATCAGCCAATCACATGGCAGCCACTCGATGCCAGAATGGTTTGAGTTGATCAAAAGGCAACAGTGACTCAAATAACCACTCGTTACAGCCAAGGTATGCAGAAGAGCATCTCTGAACGTGCAACATGTTGAACCTGGGAGCAGATGTCGGGCCACCATGTAGTCCACCACTACCTCGCTACCTTATTATCATGTAACTGCAAGCCTCAGTGACCTTAGATATGCAATGATGGAACTGGAGCATCAACAACAGGCACAGCCAGAGCACTGTTATGTGATCATTTTGGATAACTACAGTTTCATGGGAGTATTGAAGTCCATAACAATAATGCTAGGTTTAAATGGGTTTCTTCCACAATTCCTCAACCCTACTGAGGAATCTTTCTCACCAAGGCAGTAGGACATGTACAAAAAGCATCCATGTGAAAGAGAAACTCTCTTTCATGCAATGTAATGATGTATCTATCCAGGGGTGGATTTGTCAAGCAAGGGTTGTTTCGCGTGCCATCTCACTAGAAAGGACATACAGTGGTTCTTGAACGTTCGTGAACCCTTTAAAATGTTCTACGTTTCTGCATATGACCTAAAATGTTATCTGGTTTTCACACAAGTCTTCAAAGTACATAAAGAAAATCCAATTAAACAAAACAAATAAAGTAAAATGATCCAATATGACATATATGTGATTGACAAGAAGGAGAACCTCTAGAATTAGCAGTTAATTCAAAGGTTAAAATTAGAGTGTTTGCAATCAGTTGGATACAATCAGATGTGAGTGGGCACACCATTGTATTTAAATAACAGGACTCTATCAAAGTCTGATCTTCGTAAAATATTTTTAGGAAAGTGAATCATGGCATGAACAAAGAACATTTCTGTGGATCTCACAGAAGAGAAAGAGTTGTTGATGTTCATCAAGATGGAAAAGGTTACCAAACCATCTCTAAAGTGTTTGGACTCCAACAATCCACAGTCAGGCAGTTTGTAAACAAATAGAGAAAATTAAAGAGAATTGTTACCATCCTCAGCAATGGACGACCAACAAAGATGACTCCAAAAGGTCACAAAGGAACCCAGTGTAACTTCTAAGTAATTATAGGTCTAGCTCACATTGGCAAATGTTAGTGTTTCCGAGGAGAAAACTAAACAGCATTGATGGAACAATTAATTATTAATTATGCAAGCAAATTCTAAAGGAAAATGTCAGGATATCTGTCCATGAACTGAATATCACGAGAATGTGGGTCATGCAGCAAGCACACAAGTCGTTCTACCAAAGAATGGTTAAAGAAGACTAATGTTTTGGAATGGCCAAGTCAAATTCCTGACCTTAGTCCAATAGAAATGCTTTGGAAACACCTCATGTGATAAAACACACCAACATCCTAGAGTTGAATGGACTGTTCAGGACTCTTCAGCAGTTACAGTGGTGCTTGAAAGTTTGTGAACCCTTTAGAATTTTCTATATTTCTGCATAAATATGACCTAAAACATCATGAGATTTTCACACAAGTCCTAAAAGTAGATAAAGAGAACCCAGCTAAACATATTGGACAATAATATTAGACTTGCTCATTTATTTATTGAGGAAAATGATCCAATATCAGATATTAGTGAGTGGCAAAAGTATGTGAACCTCTAGGATTAGCAGTTAATTTGAAGGTGAGTCAGGTGTTTCCAATCAATGGGATGACAATCGGGTGTGAGTGGGCACCCTGTTTTATTTAAAGAACAGGGATCTATCAAAGTCTGCTCTTCACAACAAATGTTTGTGGAAGTGTATCATGGTACAAACAATGGAGATTTCTGAGGACCTCAGAAAAAGAAGTTGTTGATGCTTATTATACTGGAAAAGGTTACAAAACCATCTCTAAAGAATTTGGACTCCACCAATCCACAGTCAGACAGATTGTGTACAAATGGAGGAAATTCAACACCATTGTTACTCTCCCCAGGAGTGGTTGACCAACAAAGATCACTCCAAGAGCAAGGTGTGTAATAGTTGGTGAGGTCACAATGGACCCCAGGGTAACTTCTAAGCAATTGAATGCCTCTATCACATTGGCTAATGTTAATGTTCATGAGTCCACTATCAGAAGAACACTGAACAACAATGGTGTGCATGGCAGGGCTGCAAGAAGAAAGCCACTGCTCTCCAAAAAGAACATTGATGCTCATCTGCAGTTTGCTAAAGATCATGTGGACAAGCCAGAAGGCTATTGGAAGAATGTTTTGTGGACGGATGAGACCAAAATAGAACTTTTAGGTTTGAAAGAAAAGCATTATGATTGGATAAAGGAAAACATTGCATTCCACCATAAGAACCTTATCTCATCTGTGAAACATGGTGGTGGTAGTATCATGGTTTGGGCCTGTTTTGCTGCATCTGTGCCAGGACGGCTTGCCATCATTGATGGAAGAATGAATTCTGAATGATATCAGAGAATTCTAAAGGAAAATGTCAGGACATCTGTCCATGAACTGACTCTCGAGAGTAGGTGGGTCATGCAGCAAGACAACGACCCTAAGCACACAAGCCATTCTACCAAAGAATGGTTAAAGAAGAATAACGTTAATGCAATAAGTCCTGACCTTAATGCAATAAAAATGTTGTGGAAGGACGTGAAGCGAGCAGTTAATGTGAGGAAACCCACCAACATCCCAGAGTTGAAGCTGTTCTGTACGGAGGAATGGGCTAAAATTCCTTCTAGCCGGTGTGCAGGACTGAGCAACAGTTACAGGAAACGCTTAGATACAGTTATTGCTGCACAGGGGGGTCACACCAGATACTGAACACAAAGGCTCACATACTTTCGCCACTCACTAATATGTAATATTGGATCATTTTCCTCAATAAATAAATGAGCAAGTACAATATTTATGTCTCATTTGTTAAATGTATTATCTTTGCTTCTGGAACTTGTGTGAAAATCTGATGTCATTTTAGGTCATATATATGAAATTGTTGAAATGGTTTCGCAAACATTCAAGCACCATTGTAGCATGCTATGGCTACAGCATTTTCAGTTGATTGCCCTAGTGTTAAGAGCGCTGAAGTAGTGTCTACAATATTTGGTACATGTTTGTGTTTTAATGACAAATCATTTTGAGCAATATTCACATGGTTTTGATTCAGTTGCTGGGGTTTGGCAGTCAAAGATACATTTATCGAGAGTGGAGCTGAAGTTTAGGGTTTTGGAAAAAGGTGATGGCATTACAGAAAATGTGCTTTGACAATGGGAAAAAACTGTAAGAACGATAGGTTATGTTCCAAAGCTGTAGTTAAACGAGAATTCGTATTTCTCACTACATTTCCCAGGAAGCACTCCGGCATCACGTGATCCTTGATTGACCCTGTCATTGGGTTTTCACTGTTTTAGTCGCCTACGGAGCGCCGTGTCCCGTTTCGGAAAGTCACCCCTAATAAGTGTCTCAGCTGAACAAGCTATTCAGCAAAACAGATCGGATTGCTTTCGATCAGAAGAAATGGGGGGATCAGAAAGTACCACGAGGAAAGTGTCTTTCGGTCTGGATGAGGAGGACAAAGTCACCGTGCTGCAAGGAATTAAGGTGAAGTTATTTGCTGCTTTGCTAGAGGTTTGCGTTCAAGTTCAGCGTGGGGTCTCACCTGCTGCTACTGTACTGTCAGGAATGTATAATTTCATGCTCTCTCACTGTGATAAATGCCTCCGTCTGTTCACGATCACTGATTAGCTCAGCTAGCATACAGGTCTGGTGGTATAGATTACAGGGTGAAATGAATGAACATGAGGTCTCATTGCAGGCCTTTTTATAGTGACTGAAACACCTCTGTGTACTTGAGCTGCTTATTTTAAATAAGGATGAGATTTTCTGCCGAAAAAGCTAGAATACAGTTTCCGGTAACGGTAACACAAACTCGTCTAAATAAAAGTCTATCACGGGTCAGTCCCTTGTGTACATGTATACTTTACGTATGCGGGCTAATAGCGAGTTTACTTTCAAATTGTTTATCTGTTGAAACATTATCACGCATTTTAACTGAAAAGTTTGTAAAATCGTATCCAGAACATTAAATAAAAGTGCGAGCAGAGAATTTAACTGACAGTAAACCAAGTATATAATAGCTTTTCTATAGCTACCTTCTGGTTATAGTTTATAGCTTTGTAGAAACAATGAGGTGTATCTAATAAAGTGAACAGAGTATATATGTTTTGTTTATTTTGTGTAAATTAGATTTTTCATTCGTCACCAGCATATAATTTGTTGTTGACAGAAAACAAAGTATATAATACATACTGAAATACTTTGACGTTGTGCATAGCTTTTCTATAGCTACCTTATGGTTATAGTTTTAGCTTTCACACAGAGATTTTTTGTTTATAGCCTCTCTTTCTTTAGCGTCTCTCAATGGTATATGGGAAACAAAAAACAAAACAAGAATATATTTATACGCAGTGTGACAAATCTCTGAGACCACTAGTGAAAAAGCTCCCATTTAGCATTTTCTCAGATTTGGTAATGTTTTTAATTACAAATCTAATTACCCAAAATGTAGCCTGAAACCTTGGCAACAACTTCTTGAAGACCAAAGAAGATCACAGAGTTGTAACTGTTATGAACTTATCTCCACAGTCACCTAAACCCTACTGAGCATTTATGGGGCACCAAACAGACAAAGCCAAACACTGAGTAACATTACAAGATGCTCTTTGGATTATTGTGAAATCAAGCTGGGATACCATCAAACAGAAAACATTTGGGAGTCCATGCTAAATCTGATATCCAGAAAGTGTTATGCTGATTATTAGATTTGTAATGAAAAACACTGTCAAGTTCAAGCATTCTCACCAGTCGTTACTTTTGCTCCCCCTTTTGTATGTATGTACAATATAATATACACTCACTGATCACTTTATTAGGTACACCTTTTGATTTCTCATTATCCATTTAGATGTTCCACTTACCATATAGATGCACTTTGTAATTCTACAATTGCAAACTCTACTCCGTCTGTTCTCAACGTACCCCTAGAGTAAGACTAATGTGGTGATGTGTTAGTGTGTTTTGCTGGTACACTTGATCAGACACAGCAGTGCTGTGAGAGTTTTAAAACACTGTTCACTCACTGTGCATTCTATTAGGCATGCCTACCATATTGCTCCTCCTTGTAGGTGTAAAGCCAGAGACAATAGCTCATCAGTTGTTGTACAGTTTCTGTTATTCGTCCTCTAATCCTTCATCAGTGCTCACAGGATGCTGGTGACTGGACATTTTTGGTTGGTGAACTATTCTCAGTTCAGCAGTGACACTGAGTTGTGTAAACTCCCGCAGCACTGCTGTTTCTGATCCACTCGTACCAGCTCACTCACACTAACACACCTACCACCACTCTGGGGGTCCATTTAGAGAACAGAGTAAAAGGATCTAACAACGCATGTAGAGAAACAGATGGCATTAAAGTTTGTAATGGAAGAAAACTACAAAAGTGCATCTGTTGTGGAAAGTGGAGCTGACAAAATGGATGTAGAAACACAAGGTGTATCTAGTGGTGGTTGTTGAGTATATATGTTTAATTTATGTTTGTTTTGTTTATAACAGATTGTTTACCATATTATTCACCAGCATATAATTTGTCTTTGACTAAGATTGATTTCACTAGTTTACTGCGCAGTTTCTGCCCTGATAGCACTTAAGCTCATAGTTTTAGATGTGTACACAGCGGGGTAAAAAAAAAAGTATTTTTAGTCAGCCACTGATTGTGCATGTTCTCTTGCTTAGAAAGATGAGAGAGGTCTGTAATTTTCATCATATGAGAGACAAAATGAGGGGAAAAAAAATCCAGGAAATCACCATTGTAGGATCTTTAAAGAAATTAAATTGTAAATTATGTTTTGGAAAATAATTATTTGGTCACTAACAAAAGTTCAACTCAATACTTTGTAACATAACCTTGTTGGCAATGACAGAGGTCAAACATTTCCTGTAAGTCTTCACCAGGTTTGCACACAGGTTAGCACACACTGTAGCTGGTATTTTTTGGCCCATTCCTCCATGCAGATCTCCACTAGAGAGCAGTGGATGTTTTGGGGCTGTTGCTGGGCAACATGGACTTTTCAACAAATTTTCTCTATGAGGTTGAGCTCTGGAGACTGGCTAGGCCACTCCAGGACCTCGAAAATGCTTTTTACGGGGACCACTCCTTCGTTGCCCGAGCGGTGTGTTTTGGGATCATTGTTCATGCTGGAAGACCCAGCCATGTTCCATCTTCAATGCTCTCACTGATGGAAGGAGGTTTTGGCTTAAAATCTCACGATACATGGCCCCGTTTCATTCTTCCCTTAAACACAGATCAGTCGTCCTGTGAAAAAACAGCCCCAAAGCATGATGTTTCCCACCCTCCGTGCTTCACAGTAGGTATGGTGTTCTTGGGATGCAAACTCCGCATTGATTTTCAATAGAAACATGACGAGTTCAGTTTTTAGCAAAAAGTTCTGATATACCGCATGGTATTTTCCCAATCCTCTCTTCTGGATCATCCATATGCTCTCTGGCAAAACTTCAGATGGGCCTGAACATGTACTGGCTTAAGCAGGGGGACATTGCCTGTCATTGCAGGATCTGAGTCCCTCTCGGCGTAGTGTGTTTACTGATAGTAGCCTTTTGTTACTTGGGTCCCAGCTCTCTGCAGGTCATTCATCAAGTCCCTTTGTGTAGTTCTGGGGTTTTTTTCCTCATCATTCTTATGATCATTTTGACCCCACGGGATGAGATCTTGCGTGGGCCCCAGATCGTGGTAGAGTATCAATGGTCTTGTATGTCTTTCCGTTTTTTTACAATTTCTCCCACAGTTGATTTATTCACACCAACCTGCTTACCTATTGTAGGTTCACTCTTCTCAGCCTGGTGCAGGTCTACAGTTTTTTCTTCCTTGTGTCCTTCGAAAGCTCTTTGGTCTTGGCCCATGGTTGAGTTTTTGGAGTCTGACTGTTTGAGGCTGTGGACAGGTGTCTTTTTATACAGATAACGAGGTTAAAACAGGTGCCATTAATACAGGTAACGAGTGGAGGACAGAAGAGCTTCTTAAAGAAGAAGCTACAGGTCTATGAGAGCCAGAAATCTTGCTGGTTTGTGGGTGACCAAATACTTATTTTCCACCATGATTTACAATTAAATTCTTTTTTAAAAATCCTACAATGTGATTTTCTGGATTTTTTTTCTCATTTTGTCTCTCATAGTTTAAGTGTACCTTATGATGAAAATTACAGACCTCTCTCATCTTAGGAGAACTTGCACAATCAGTGGCTGACTAAATACTTTTTTGCCCACTGTAGTTAGCATAGCTGGCTAACAAAGCATAGGTAAAGTGTACAAAAATAACTGACTGTGTCTGCTCAGTATGAGTGTGAGTCTTGGAAAATATGAAATAACGTCTGGGGAACTGTAATATACATTATGGGAAAGCAGGGGCTCCCAACTGTCAGGCATCAGTACACACCTGTACAGTTGTAAATATGTAAAATCAATATTAACTTTAAATGTTAAAACAGAGTGGTGAGATTGACGAAAAAGATTGGTTCAGTGGCAGAAGGTTTGCAGTCATTGTACTGGTTCCTGGTGTGGAGCCAGAGCTTCACCAGTCAAATTATATACCAATCTTCAGCTGGCTCTCTACAATCCGAATGAAGCAACATCTCTACTCAGCTAATATTAGAGGCTCACGTCTCTCACTGAGGCTGACCCAGAAACTGATAAAATCCTCACCCTGTCACTGATAGAAAAGCCTATTAATCCTGCATAGGGACCTCGTTTTGTCACTTGTACCTGGCAACCAGTGTTAATTTTGTTGACGAATGATTTTCGTCATGGTTTTTGTCAACGACCCTTTTTGTCTAACGAAAAAAACTAGACGATGACTAAACTCAAATGAATGAAAAAACGACAAACTAGGACGAAATGAACTGACACGTTTGTCAACGTATAAGAACGAGACAAATGTTTGGCAGAGACAGACAACATCTAATCAGATCTTACAAGTTAGGAAAAAGATTGAATCATAACTTTAGTATATGCAGAAAGGCAGGATGAGTTGGGTAGCGATTCCAGTCAGTAATGCGGTAAGATGCAGACGTTTGATCTGGACCCTGGGAAAGACCGTACTAGCTCGACAATGTCAACAACCTGAGAGAAAGAGAGGAGAGTCTATATATGGGCAACATTTCTCATTTGATTTCAAGGAGAACAAGACTCTTTGTAAACCATGTGGGGCGACCAGCTCTGGTAAAAATACAACAAAAGTTTAAACCACACCTGCAGGCATGTCATCCTGAAACTGCGGTCAAGCTATCAGCAACCAAATGCAAATAAAGTTGGGATTAAGATGTTTTCACTTTGCGATGTGGATAGATTTTAACTTTGTCTAAAAAGTGTTCATACTATCTTCAAGGAGTATTCGGGTAACAGAGCTCTGTTTTATACTGTGATTATGAATAAATGCATGTAGAGCATGCGCATATATCCAATCTTCTGATCTTATATGTTTAATACAAGTCAACATATAATTTTTTCTAACTTGATTCTATTCTACATTGTCTCATGAGTGTCCACACAGAGTGTGAAGCAGATCTTTGGAAATTGAGTTTTGATGACCACTTTACTATATACTGTTGTTATAATGCATGCTTATAGACCTGAGCTTATATCTTAATTAGATCTCCTAATATATCATTAATTCCAACTTGATTCTATTGTAGAATATCTGCTGAGTGTCCACACCGAGTGTGAAGCAGATCTATGGTGGAAATTGAGTAATAACCACTTTTAATGTATGCTTTTATTATCAGTGCATGCATGTAGATGTTTCATTTTAAAAGGGAAAAGTTAAAAAATCATTTACGTATTGCGATTTTTACATTTCATATTTTAGTCAACTATAGCTACTGTAGATTTAGTCGCCTATAATTATTACAATTAGTCGACAAAATTAGACTAAAACTAAAAACAATTCAGATGACTGACTAAAACTAAATTACGTTGTAGTCAAAAGACTGTAACTAAGATTAAATTAAAATTTGCTACCTGGAACCATATTTTTTCAGTCAGTACCCAAAATCTCATGACCATAGGTTGTTTGGGCATCTTACAAGAATGCTGGTCTGCTACTGCTAGAGCTGTTCCAGACATATCCCCCTGGACTGGGACCCTAGGGCAGATCCAGGACCTCTCAGAGGGAATATTTTGCCCAGTTAGCTTGAACGTTTGTGGATCCCATAGGAGGAGCAGGAATCTGCAGTGTTGCTAATTCTCTAGCCACATTGCTGAATGAATGTAATTCCCATTGAAGTGTGTGTCTGTTTATGCTAATGAATTCAGTGAAAAAATATATGCAGGTAGGAGATTAATTTTCTAAAGAAAATGGATTAAAGTTCTACAAACAATTTGCAAAATAAGATTTTGATACTGAAACTGTTAAGAGCCTGTGGGATACTGCTTACAAATGCATATAGAGCAATTAGTCACTATCCATTCAAAACTCTTAAGAACATAAAGGTAAATCCTTTTATTATTTGATGGCATAATTAATTTCTTTCTAAGCGTACTCAGCAGAACTGTGCGAGACTATAACTGTTAGCATAGGAGTGCTCACAGGGGTGTGTAGGTTTGCCATTTGTGTTTACTCTGTATACAAATGGTTGAGGAGTAATACATTTAACAAATGTATCATTTAATTTTTAGATGATACTGCTTTTTTGGGCCTAAAGAATGAGAAATCTGAGGTTAGGGAATAAAAGGGTGACATGCAGAGGTAGGGCAGCTGTTGCAGTGAGCAGTTAAAGCAAACTGAGGAGATGATCTTGGACCCAAAGGAAAAAGATAATGACAATCCGTTGGTGATTGCTAATCAGAGTATAGACCAAGTCGAGTCTTATTAGTACCAAGGTGTGCATATAGAAAAGAGATTATCATGCAGGGTGCGCGTTAATAGCGTTCGTTCTAAGGTACAACAGAGACTGTTTTCTTTGTAGACTGAGAATGTTTGGGGGTCAAAACGTGAGCGGTAAAGTAATGCTTATGTTTTATTGTTCTGATATTTAGAGTATTATTTGTTATAGAATTTCGTTTTGGTGTGATAACCTTACTCTGCAGACTTTGAAAAATTGTGATATAAATCAGAGGATGTATGCACAGCTCATGAGGAGGTTTTTGAGGACATTTTTCTGCATAGGGAATACCAGCGTCTGCCATTAGATAGATTATTTAGAACCCCAAGGTGTTAAGCTACTTTAGATAAATTCACTGTCAATTGCTTAAATAAGAAACATACACTCACTGGCCACTTTATTAGTTACACCTTGCTAGTACCAGGATTAATGCCCTTTTGCCTTCAGAACTACCTCAGTCCTTCATGGCATAGATTCAACAAGGTACTGGAAACATTCCTCAGAAATTTTGACGCAGTTGCTGCAGATTAGTCGGCTGCACATCCATGGTGCAAATCTCTCGTTCCACCACATCCCAAAGGTGCTCTGTTGGATTGAGATTTGGTGACAGTGGGGACCATTTGATTACAGTGAACCCATTGTCATGTCCAAGAAACCAGTTGGAGGTGATTTGAGCTTTGTGACATGACACTTTATCCTGCTTAAAGTAGCCATCAGAAGATGGGTACACTGTGGTCATAAAGGGCACATGGTCAGCAATAATACTCAAGTAGGCTGTTGCAGTTAAACGATGCTCAGTTGTTATGAAGAGGACTGTGCCAAGAAAATACCATTACACCATCACCACCAACCTGAATCATTGATACAATGCAGGTTGGATCTATGCATTTTCATGTTGTTTGCACCAAATTCTGTTTAAACTACCTAAGGGAAATTGAGAGTCATTAGCAAAGGAAACGTTTTTATAACCTTCTGTTGTCCAGATTTGGTGAGCCTCAGTTGTAGCCTCAGTTGACTGTTCTTAGGTGACAGGAGTGGCATCTGGTGTGGTCTGCTGCTGTTGTAGGCCACCTGCTTCAAGGTTCACCATTTTGTGCATTGTACCTTGTTTGTAACAACTTGGTAGTTGAGTCACCATTGCCGCTCTATCAGCTTCAACCAGTCTGGCATCAACAAGGCGTTTTTGCCCAGAGAACTGCCAATCGCTAGATATTATATGCTCGCTTTGAACTTCAACAGTCGTCTTGATGATGTGTACATACCTAAATGTACTGCGTTGCTGCCGTGTGATTGGCTGATTAGATATTTATGTTAACAAGCAGTTGAACAGGTGTACCTAATAAAGTGACCAGTGACTCTATATGTACAGTAGTTATTGGCTCCCCTTGAAGTTCTTATGATGAAATGTAACGGTAGCATGTACCCTTTCTATTGTTCTGTTTTGAGGTAGTTGCTAATGAATCCTTATGTCACTTGGGTATATGTATTACATGACACAGGTCAAATTCTTTAGTAATTTGTCAACATAGGGGGGATAAACAATTACACACTAGTGATCGGACAGTATGGGTGTTTTAATTGCCGATAATTAGAGAGCAGGGTCTCTTCTTGCTTCTTGTATCTTTTTGTTTTAATCCCAGTTCCAGTTAAAAGCAGCAAGTTGTAATGCTGGAAACAGTTTTCTTCTCATAAATATCCCAACCCTCACTGAGTGTAGGCGTCTTTGTTTTAATCACTCAGTAGTCCCAGTTTATGAGCTGCTAATGTAGTTTCTCTGCATTTTCATTACTATTCTTTAATGTTGGATATGACGGCCCTTTTAATCAGTCTATCACTAATATACACTTCAAATAAGACCAGCATATGTTGAACATCTAAAATCTGGCAAATATATATAATGTTATAATGGGAAACTCCCATGTCCACTGCATTAAAATTTAAAGTAGTAATAAAAATATGTATTTTCTCCCATTCAGTTTCTCCAAGTATTATTTGGAGACCTACAAATGATCATTTGCAGAAAAAAAAGTACCATTTTGGACTCTGAGAACTGAGGTTCTAACATTGTTTGGAAAATGTGTATAAAGAAAGCCTTTTCTTTCATCTAAACACAGTGTAAGCCCCTGCAGTTCTCTAGATGCTACTGGGACTTCAACTGCAAAATGTTCTATGGTCAGATGGGACAGATAATAAAGCTTTTTGGAACAAACACTCCGCTTAGGTTTGCTGTAAAAAAATAAGATTAAACTGAAAATAGTCCAGTATCCAGTGTTAAGAGTGATAAAGAATCTCTCATGTTACTGCTTTTCCCAGCGGCTCTGGAAACCTTTTTAGGACACATGGTTTAAGGTGCTCTTATGAAGTAGCAGGAGGTATTAAATAAAATGATGTCTACCTCTGTCAAGAAGCTCCTTCCAGCAGTACAATGAGCCAAAGCTTGTTTAAATCCACACACAATTTGTCAGTGCTCACGGAATTGAACTTCTTACCATATCACCTCATCATAACCTGAACTCTTCTATAACCTGTTAGATGAACTGTGGAGGTCCACGTGAGAGGACCTCAAGTGTCTATGGAGATTCCATGCTGGAGAATGTCTCCAGATTCTTCGCTCTGTATTCTCCAGTCTTAACAAGGGTGCCGGGAATTCTAGGGTTAACTGTATGTCAGCTAATGAAATAAGAACTGAACCTGATAAGCTGATAAGTAATTACTACCAATAGCCGAGTGAAACAAGTATTTAATTATTTACAGTTTTAGAAGCAGTTTCACAGCTTGTTCACAGGGCCTCTGAGTCACCAGAAGAAGAAAATGATTTGAGTGATAATAATAAATCTAAAAGAACAACAGGAAAAATAAAAATGATTATTATATGGCAATTATTAGAATGAGTAATAGAAGGACAAATGCAAGTAAGCTCAAATTAAAAGAACCAATGATTGACATTTCCGGAACTAATTAAAATAGTGACGTGACATTAAAACCTTAATTAAAAGCAAGTCCAAGGAGACATGCTATGAGCTGTATTTTAAAAATAGCCATTAGCTGTAGACAAGCCTTCTCATATGTATGCTGGGCATTTTTCACCAGCTCCAGCGATTGTGTCCTTCCTTTTGTTGCAATCGTATCTTACACAATTTCTCGTTTTGTTTGCTTTTATTTATTTAGGAAAGGGTCACAACATAACTGAAATTTAAGAATATAAACTATAGGGACTAAATTATTGGGACACCTGCATGATATACCCACAGGAGTTATGACATTCCAGCTTCCACTCTTATGGGAATCAAGATTTTTTAGGGTATCTTTGGAATGACTTTTTACCCATCCACCATGAAGAGCCTTTGTGAAGTCAAACACTGATGTTGGATGAGAGGACCTGGATCGGAATCTCCGTTCTAGTTCATCCCAAAGGTGTTTGATGGGGTTGAGTTCAGGGCTCTGCAGGCTAGTCAGGTTCTTCCACATCAAACTCACCCAACCATGTCTTTATGGACCTTTCTTTGTGCACTGGGCCACAGACCTGCTGGAACAGAACAGGGCATTGGAAGCATACAGCTGTCCAAAGTGTCATGTTATTCTGAAGCATTACATTTTCCCTGCAGCATAATCCCTCATCCAAAATTTACAATTGGCACTATGCAATCGAACAGGTAATGTTCTCGTGGCATTCGCCAAATCCAGACTCTTCTATGAGACTGCCAGATGGAGAAACGTGATTTGTCACTCCACACAACGTGGTGCCACTTCTCCAAAGTCCAGTGGCGAAATGCTTTATACCACACCTTCTGACAATCGGCGTTGTTTGGTGATGTAAGGTTTGCATGCAGCTGCTTAGCCATGAAAACCCATGCCATGAAGCTCCTGGCACATAGTTTATGTGCTGATGTTAATGCCAGAGGAGGTTTGCAGTTATTGAGTCAGCAGAGTGTTGGTGATTATTATTATTTATTTATTTTTTGCACTCTGTGCTAGTGATAGATCAATTAATCAGCCAACCGATTAATACTATATTGAGATAACTGGGATTGGCCGATGCCTGCGGTCACAAGGCCGAAATTCAACAATGGTGAAGAAAGTGCAGAGAAATCTTTCCTGCATTACAACATGCAGCTCGTAAACTGGGACTACTGAGATAACAAAATAGTGATGCTGAGAGAACATTAAGTGAGGTTTGGGCCATTTATGAGAAGATAAACTTTGTTTCCAACATTAAAACTTGCAGCTCTTAACTTGGACTGGTATTGAAATCCAGAAAGATGCTGCTAGCATGAGTACTACTGTAACATTGTTTAGTTTTTTTTGCAAGTATTTGCAGTCTTTTTTTTTTTTTTTTTTTTCTTCCCTCCCCGAAACAAGATGATGTTATCTGGGAATAAATGGTGTGGAGTGCAATAAAACTTTTTATTTATTTTTTTATTCATAAAAAAGACAGTGTAAACAGACATTGCATAATAACTGAAATATGTTTAAGTTCAGCAATTTTTTAGTCTCAGTTGTTGTTATTATTATTATTATTATTATTATTAGTTTTGTCAGTTGGAAATATCGACATTACATATAGGCCATGGGTCATCCTGCTCTCTAAATATCAGCGTCGCCATTAATAAACCCATATCGGTTCGACTGCTAGTCTGTGCATCAGCACTTGATGACCCCGCTATGTAAATTTACATGGTCTGACACTTTGTGGCTGAGTTGCTGTGGTTCCTAAATGGTTCCACTTTTCAGCAATATCACTAACAGTTGATCTTGGAGTATCTAGGAGGGAAGAAATTTCACAAACTGACTTGCTGCAACAGTGGCATCCTTTTACAGAACCTCACTCAATTTCAGTTAGCTCCTTAGACCAACCCATTCTTTCACAAATGTTTGTAAAGATGTGGGACTGAATGAAACTCCTGTACTCAATGATTACAAGGTGTCTCCCAAGGCTTTTAGTCCATATAGTGTGTATATCAACTATTAGCTATATTTTCTTAAAACGCAAATAGTGCGAGACCTTACAGACATCATGGGAATGGACTTTGAAAAATGTATCTCCAGTCTGCTTAGTTTTGACGAGTCAGCCAGCATCACACACGTTCACAGCATACAGATCAGATACCAGACCAGTGTTTCAGTCCTGTATTGGCCCTGACCCCAATACTCAATATCTGATTGATGCATCCCTGATTGATGCAGCTCTGAGAGATCTATGGCCTTATTGAGTGGGTTCAGAGACTGAATACAGTAATTAAGTCTTCAGTATGGCATGTGTGTTTGTTTAGCAGCATATGAATGTTCATTTGTTTTCAGCTATCTGATGAGGTTCTTCAGAGGATGCGGGAATCTGGTAAATCTCCAGAAAAACCTTCATTTCCAAAAGAAGACAGTCAGAAGCCTGGCCCAGGTACAATTTCTTGCTCTTTGTCACTGCCATGCTCCTTAGTTCAAATTATTTTGGCTTAAATTAGAATAATCGCTCGAAATTCTAGTACCAAAATAGCAGCAGAGTTTGATGTGTGGTTATTATTAATCAGATGAACCCCATGGCATGTTTTGCAGCTCCAGCCACGCATTCCCAAGCTGAGACACAGGAGGAACTACGGAAAAGGTCAGTGACATCCATCTGTCTCAAGAGTGGGCATGGTTTGTGATGGTTTGATCCAGATGTTGTGCATGAATGGGTGTCACTGAGGCATCAGTCACATGGGCACCCAACTGGAGTAATGCGGTCTAGAGCTGTCTGGCGTGCCTGTGTACTTTGGGTGATGACTTTGGTATACAGTGCATATTCTATAGTAGCCTGATGCCATCTGTGATGGTGTAAAGCCGAGGCCAATTCTGGTCCATGTCAGTGTAAGTAGCCTACATGTGACTAAAATTGGTTAGCATGAATGCCCCCAAGGAAAAAGATGCTCCTCAATTGTTAATCACTTAAGCAAGGATATGGCTTTCGCCCGAGTTATTTTTTTCTATTTGAATATCTATAATGAGTAGTAAGTAGGGATGCACTGATGCCACTTTTGTCCTTCCAATACCTGGAATTCAAGCATCGGCTTATACAGAGTACCCATAACAACTCTACATAACTTAACTACTCGATAGGTGCCTATAAATCCTGATATTTATAGCGTTCTACTTTTTATAGATTGGTGTTCCTTTGTTTAGGTACATCCAGTGTCCTGTATCCCAAATAAGATATAATAAGCTGTAAATAATAGTATTTACTGTTTGAGTTTGAAAAGTTTTAGCGCCATGAAAAAATAATTTTGTCATAATACAGTAACAAGCACAAATAGGGAAGCTTAATCTTACGAAGCTTTTTAATTGTTGGTTATATTTACATTTCAGATGCCCTCAAAAAATACTGGGGAGAAATAATCTCAAGTGAGAAATAATAACACAGCAGACAGCTTGAGTGAAGCTTCATCTAGTGGTGCACATGTCGTTTCCTTGGAATTATAAGGTTCTATCTGCGTTCTGAGTAGTTTTGAGATATTAAGCTTCAAAGATTTTGGTCAAATGTAGAATCTTCTAATTATAAGAACTCACTTTCTTTATAAGACAGCTAACTTATTTCTTTTTAAAACATGAAATCAGTGTTGTAACAGATTTTCTACATGCATCAGAAAATCAAATGTCCTGTTTTCTATGACGTTTCTGTTATTTCATTTTTCTGGCATTTCTTATTTTAGGACAAATCATCATTTTCTTACCGTATTTTTTCGGACCATAAGGCGCACTTAAAATCCTTTAATTTTCTCAAAAATTGACAGTGCGCCTTAAAATGCGGTGCGTCTAATGTATGAATTAATTCTGGTTGTGCTTTTAGACCTAGAACCGATTGTAGATGGTACACGGCACTCATAAATCTGTCAAAATGTTTTAGCACGGCGTTGGTAAGTTACGAAGCTTACGGCCACTGTAATGCGCAGCATCGCGGAGTAATACAGTATGTGCTTCAGAATTAGGGTACGTGCATTCATTCATTTATTTTCGAAGCGGATTTTAAACTCAACGCTAATGGAAATAGGGCAGCTGCGATAGAATTCACCATTAACGAATCAGGTAAAGAAGACCAAACTGAGCTTCCGAGGGAACTTAAGAGTTTTGTTTCATTTAATGCGCCTTATAACCCGGTGCGCTTTATGTATGAAAATATACCCGTTAGCAGCCGATCATTGATATCGCGCCTTATAATCCGGTGCGCTTTATAGCCCGAAAAATACGGTATTCAGAAAAAGATTGCAAGTTAAGTGTAAAAGGTCACTGCTAAATATTTTGTCCAGTACAGAGGTCAATTTTAGGTAGGAACCATTATTTTGTTTCCTTAAGGTTAGATGGCACTCGGCTACTGTAATAAGCTGCTCCAGCAAATAAGTATAGCAGTAGGGCGAGGCAGAGGCGGAATCTTCAAAATAAGTTATCGTTAAGAATTAAATAAATCCTACAAATGAAACATGACCGGCGCAGAGAAGAAGGTTCGGCTTAAGTCCTCAAAAGTGTAGGAGCACTTCACACAACAAAAAATGTGTAACATGCAAGCTTTGCAAAAGTGATCTGACCTGGCACGGGAGCCCCCTGGTGCTGATACAGCCGTCGAAACAAAAACATGTTGCAGTCACCGATGAGGATGAAGGGAGCTCAACAACAGCGTAAGTCACCACAATATCCTGAGTTTGTTCCGTTTTGGAGTGAGGGAACGTAACGGCGCACTCCCACTATGCGAACGGGCACAGCATAGTTGATGCTGTTTTTTGCTTAACAGAGACAGATATCCTATATTGGCCTGGCTAACCAAGTCCTATTTATGCATTCCTGCTAATTCAACACCGTCTGAGCATTTATTTTCTGCTGCAGGAAATATAGTCTCTAAAAAGAGAGCCAGCTTTAGCCAGGAGTAGGGCTGCCACGATTAGTCGACTATTAAAATCGTCGACGACTAATTTAATAGTCGATGCGTCGTTTTTTTTATTTTTTATTTTACTTTGTTTTTCTCTCCAAACTGCTGCGGCACCATCCACTGCCACATCTGCCTTTCTTTTTTTCACACACATGCGCAGTAGTTGTAGACGGGGTAGACCGTGATGTCACACGAAGTTATACCAGATGGGCTCTGGTATCATGGTTACCCGGTAACGGAGCTCAAAACTGTGTGATCATTTTAAGAAAACGAAAGAGAAAAGTGTGCAATGCAATATCTGCAAGGCAGAACTTGCCTTCCACAGCAGCACAACTACGATGCACGAGCACCTGAAAAGGAAGCATGTTGTGGCTGATTATGACAATGATGAAGAGAGGGACCGTCATCTCGGTACGCAAAATGGCTAGTTAGCTGCTACAATTAGCGTAAACAGAGTTAAACTTGCTACTTACTCATATTGATAGCTGTAAACGCTAACATTAGCGATGACGATTTGATTCATTAGCTTTAGCACACACATATTTCATGTATTTTCTGTAACGTTATAACAGTGATGTGTTTGAATAGGAACGCTAATGTTTTCTAACGTTACGTTTCAGTGCTAAAAAAGTACGTTTTTCAATGTACGGCTTTCTTACAAAGTAACAAAATTGTGTTATATTTGAGTCAGTGAGACCAAAACTTTATTTTTGTGAATAATTCCTTAGTTGCAGGTACCTACCTCATTTGATGTAAATGCAGCTATGTTTGATGCCAGAGACAAATGAAGGAAAGAAAACCCTAAAAAAAAATAAAGGTATTTATTTTTGTGTTGTTTAAGCCAGTGCCTTATCCTTATTTCACTCAGTTGTTTTACACTTTATGCAACACAGTTAAATAATTGTTTGTTGCAACAAGCTGCATATTTCATTAAAGGTTTAATGAACTATTATCTTAATTGTCTTTATTTTAGTTAGCTAATGTTTAGGTGTATGTTTTATATTCAATTAGCGTATGATCCGATTAGTCGACTAATCGAAAATAATAATCGGTGATTAGTCGACTATAAAAATAATCATTTGTGGCAGCCCTAGCCAGGAGCGTGTTGACATTCTAACTTTTCTGGCTTGCAATGCAAAGTTCCTAAAGAAAGAGCGTGAATGAGTATGTATGTAGTGTTTGCATCAGAGATGCACTTATTTTTCTTTATTATTTAATTTGTTATTTTAATTTATTAATAAATTTAATTTATTATTATTCTTTTATTGTAAGCACTTATTTGCTCTGTTATTTAATGTTATATTTCTGAATAAAGACATGGAAAGGTTTTTTATTTTATTTTTTTTAACCCGATTAATCGAAAAAATAATCGATCGACTAATCGATTATTAAAAGTTGCAGCCCTATGTAGCAGGTCAGTATAAAAGCAGTACTGTATTAGGTTTGGTTTAATATCAGAAATGTTGCCTCTAATGCACCAAAATGTCTTATTTTGGAAGACAAATGAATTAAGGAAGTCATTGATTAATGTAATTAAGACATCAATTCAAAAGTACATCTATTTAATTATCTTTCAGGCTCATTATTACAAAATGTAAGACATAAGGCTTTTTAAAGAACCATAAGATGACAATGTTTCAGCAATATTTCATGTTTCAAACATGTTTATAAACTTAGGCATACAAATCATACAACGTTAGAATATCCTTATTTAATTATTAATTACAACTGGTTTATTAAAATCAATACATTGTTAATTAAACATTGTCACAACCATCGCAACGTTTCACTGAAATTGAACAACTCTGTTTCTACAATTCATTCACTCACTCACTCACTCTGTTCTCCATTTAATCCTGAACAGGATTGTGCGTGTGCCTTATGATGGATTTGTACCATGTCTACGGTTATTAAACTAGACCTGCATAAAAGTTAAAACACCTCACATAATGTTAAGGATTTGTCACAGAATAAGTATAAATGAATAACCAAGTTTTGACAAAAATGTCGGATAGAACCTTATAATTCCACGAGGAAGGGGATGATGTGCGTCACTAGCCTCTTCATGGTTTCGGTGCTTTACATTACTGATACTGTGTGCAACCCTAGTAGTACGTTTTAGTTCACTGGTAGAAGGAAACTCTTCATGTAGTATTATTTGTTTTCCTACTGTAATTGAACCCCTCTCAGTGGCTTATGTTTGTTTTACATGTATAGAGCAGAACAGGTTGATAAAACATATGTGAACCATAAGTGCCAGATGTGAACACCACAGACACCAAATTAACTAAATGGCATTCCTTCCCTGATACTTTGTCATGATTTCCCTTGTCTTAAGTGTGGCATGGTGGCTCGGTGGGTAGCCCAATTGTCTCACATGGCGAAGATCCTGGGTTCGATCCCAGGTGGAACAGGCTGTGTCCTTTCTATGTTGAGTCTGCATGTCCTCCCCCTGTCTGTGTGGGTATACTCGGGGTGCTCCGGTTTCCTCCCACAGTCCAAAGACGTGCGTTAGGTTAATTGATTAGACTAAAGTGGCCCTAATCTGAGAGCCATTGAAGTCGAAGTACGACATTTAAATAAACACACAAAGTCCTCATCTTAAACAGTGCCAATCCTTTGTGGTTAGAAATTCCATCAGTCTTTTGAGAGACTTCTTGATTTGCAATTCAGCTATAGGTTGTGTGCTTGTTTTGTTTTTTCATCTTTATCCAGTTAATTTCAGTGGCTTTGCTGACCAGACTAAAAGTATCCGATTTGTCAGTGATTAAGGCTCTGGACTACTAATCTGAGGGTTATGGGTTAATCCCGGCTAAACTCCTTAAATCTCAGTTGTTCAACTGAGGGTGTGCAATATTGAGGAAGAACAATTCTCAATCTTTTCTGGGAATTTGTTAATAATGATATTTTTTCAGTATTTATCTTGGATCAAAAGTTGTTTGAACCCATCTCTTTCAACCTGAATTGACAAAGTGTCTTTCATGATGTAATTGGTGACAGCATTTGTAATGTCTTGCGATCTGTAGAAGGTGTTTTTTATTTTTGTTTTTTTGCAGAATTATTCTGCTAAGGTTTGTTGAGTGTGTTTTGTGCTGGCATCTTGACTGGTTTAAGCCAGCTGACTCCCAAAGTTTGTCGTCATCTTTATATTCTGCACAGTGGTTAGTTTGAAGATAGTGAAACCAGTTAGTTGTTGATCTGTCTTTAACGGCAACCGATTTCCAACATAGTTTGCAAATTGTCGTCTTTTGAGCAGTAAATGCATTTTCACAGCCAAATCACCCCCACTGACGTAGATTGTGAGGCTGGTGGAATCTGTATTTTGTCTTTGAGAGCAGTTTTTTGCAAAATGAGTGACATACTCGATAGTCAGCTCACACCTTGTTAAAACAACTATTAAGAGACGACACATATTGCACACCCCTACTGTCAACAACTGACAATCTGGTTTCACATTACATTCATCCACAAGAACAAGCTATTAACACTGAACAGCAAGGTGCTATTACTGGTGAATGTGACAGAGGTTTTTCTCAAGGTAACTTTGTGTAACTGCACAAATGAACTAAGATGAACAAAAATGTGTTTAACTTAACACAGAAACAGAAATCGTATTCAAAACAGTAGGCCCATACATGCGCTGTCTATTGAAATAATTGCACATAAATTTTTTTTGTTTGCTTTGTTTCCCTATTTTATTGCCGCTGTGAGAATGTAAGGCCTAATGAAATGATACTGGAACATTGAATCAATAACTTGGTGTATACTTGTAATGCACAATCCTACTTTGAATCTTCTCCTGTCTGCTGCTCCAAGTATCTATTAGCAGGGGATCATAGATGATACTTTCAATTAGTCTTTGCCCAAAAAATTGTTTTCCCCAAGCTGAAAAATCATTAAACATAGAGACAGCATGGTAACTGTTACTATAGCCTCAAGTAGGCAGGGTCTGGGTGGCGGGTTGGAGAAATAACTTCAGTAGCCCTGGAATTCTTAGTGGCGCCTATGGATAACCACCAGTTCCACTGGGTGAAGAATATTTACTCATGTTATTCCTAAAAAGGATGAGAGAAAATGAAGGATTGTTTTCTGATCCATCATATGTTATTTCTTAGGATTACTCTAAGCGGTAGTCTTTAGTTGGCATCTCAAATCCCATTTGGCCAGCTTGTTGATGAACGTCTGTGAAAGGGAAGGTTTGTAGTCTTGTGTGTGGTTAGTAAAGAATTTAATCTCGGGCTTCTTTGTAAGAGTTCATTTCCTTCTAAGTGACTCGCTGCCAAGAAACTTGGGCTACACTCTGAATGGCCGACACTTGGTTTAATATGGATGTAATTAGAGATGCACCGATTTTAATTTTCTTAGCTGATTCTGATTTTTTTTAAACATGTGACTGGCCGATTCCGATTTTGGCCTATTCAGAGTTTTTTCTGTCTAAAGAATTAAAAATGACAGCATACAGAAACAATTGCTAAATAAAGATAGCAGGAGCTTTTGGCTTGTACCTGGCTCTATTGGATCACTAGCTTTAGCTTTGGTCACACAAATCTTTCCACTGAATGTCCAATATCAATCACTGCAGACTTGCTCAAATTGTACTTTATTACAGCCTTGATAAGAGCCTTTACTTGTTAGTGCAAGAGTACAAGTTCAAGCAAAGAAGCTGACATTTTATCAACTAATAAAAAGACATATAGACATAAAACGGATCAAAGACTCAGAAGAACCCAAAAATAAACAGACCATGGAGATGCGCACTGAACTTTGGGACCGGGAAACAAATACGGAGCGGCTGAGCCTTAACAGCTTAAGTTTAAAGCTCCTTATACACGTAAACTGAATTCTGAATTAACGTTAGCAAAAAAGGACTGTGCTATTCGTGTGTGGTTGTTTGTGTCACTGTCGCAGTCACAAGTGCACAAGTGTAGGCTAAATGTGACAGAATCAGTTATATGAGACTAATTGACCGATCACCGGGCAAAACCGATCACACTGAAAACCGGCCGATCGTTCGGTGCATCTTAAGTGTGGCTGTGCTAAAAATTGATATAGCATTATATTGTGATATTTATTTTTGTGATATACTACATTGATTTTCAGCTCAGAATATCAATTTTTTAAAAGAAGAAAAAAAACACATTTCAAATGGCGTGTAAACTACAATCTTCGCTTCTGTAGATATACAGTGTTTTCACTCAATTTGTTCTCTGAATTATAAATGTGATGTGATGCATTAAGACGATTCAGATTGTACACCATAACTTGTATTTCAGCTATTTTTATAGTTAGTGTGGTTTCCTATATAGGCAACCACACTATTGTTATCCGATTCCGAACATTCCGAAATTTTTGTCCGGATTTCAACTGCCGCAGCTTTCCAGATATCGACCCCGTTCCAGCGCCATTGTGTCCGGTTTGGTCGGGAATGGTGTGCTTGTATAGGGCTCTCCGGTCGGACTTTGGGGGGCCCCCCAGGGGCCCTGCAAAGTCCCAAATTTTCCCATAGGAAATGAATGGGCCAAAAATTAACAAATTATAACTCAGTCAGTTTTAGACATTGGGCTACGGAACTCAGCAAGCTTGGTCCCGGGTGCAATGTGAGGTGATATGTGATGCCCATGGGGCCCCTGTAGACCCCAGGTGGCCACTTGGGCCCCTGGGTGGGCCAATGACTGTAACTCAGTCAGTTTTCGACCTACGGATACGAAATTTGGCAAGCTTGGTCCCGGGTGCAATCTGAGGTGACCTGTGATGCCCATGAGGACCCCGGGTGGGCACTGAGGCCCCTGGGTGGGCCAATGACTGTAACCCAGTGAGTTTTCGACCTACGGCCACGAAATTCGTCAAGCCTGGTACCGTGACCTGTGATGCCCATGGGGCCCTGTAGTCCCTGGGTGGGCACTATGGCCCCTGGGTGGGCCAATGACTTTAACTCAGTCAGTTTTCGACCTACGGCCACGATATTCAGCTGGCTTGGTCCCGGGTGCAATCTGAGGTGATGTGATGACCTTTGGGCCCATGCGGTACACTAAGTGTCGACCATTGCAGAGTGGCAACCACACTCGCATTTTCTTCAGGAAATGCACCTCTCTAGTATCAGTGTACAATGCGAAATATCGCAATGCATCGTGACATAATCGTATCGTGACCCATGTATCATGATGCGTACCACATCACGCTATGCCCACCCCTAATCCCTAGCTGTAATTGTACTGTAAATGAGTTTCCTCGCTGGGATATCTGGAACTAGTGCACTCACTGAGGAACCGTGTTGATGTTCCTGTTTGAAAGTTTGCACTGCATAATGAGTCTTTGAGTTACAAAGTCCTTGTTGTTATTGTTAGCACCTCTGTAGAGTATAGCCTTGGTAGATCCAGAACCAGTAGATAAAGGGGCCTCTGTTCTTCTTGCTGAGTACACAAGGAGCACAACTGAGAGTACATCTTTAGCGCCAATATGTCTTCAGTATAGTACGTCTTTTAGTGATCCAGAGGGCAAGCGGCAAACTATCAGTTAAAGGGGGTGTGAGTGTAGATTTGCGTAGAGACATCATTTCTGATTAAGTACTTGGCAGTAAAAGTGCACACTCCATTGCATGCTATCAACAAATAATGATTCCCTGATTAGGCTGTAATGCAGCACCATTGTGTTGATGTACAAAGCAGTAACATGGCGAGTAATCTCATGCATTTAGTGTAAGCTCTTCGCCCTAATGCCGTGTTTACAAAATCATCTATGACAGCGTGTTAAAAGGATCACACGGTGAACTCTTGGTCAAAGCAATTAATGAGCAAGTTCCAGTTATACTTGTTGAAGGTTGACCCAGAGTATTCGAGTAGAACTGGAGATTTCATTTATGTATACAAGAACCTGTAGTGTAGGTGGTGTGTAGTTGTCTAGCATGGCCATTTGGGATGTTATCTGGTGGTGATTGTTGGTGTGTGTGTGGGCTGCAGGTTTGAGCAGGAGCAGGCTCTGCTGAGGGAAGAGTTGGCACGTATCACCCGCAGAGAGAAAGAGGCTGTGGGAGATGATCTGAACCCTGCTGTGCTCCGAGAGAGAGCCAAGTCCAAGGAGGAGCAGAAGAATTCACAGAATCTGGTAGGATACACAAACGTACAACCAACTTTCTTTAAGCTAAAAATACACTGGTCAGTCCTTCCGACCGAGCTCTACTTCTCTTCGTATATCTATGCATCTGTTCTTCTTTTTCTCCGCCCACTGAAAATTGATTTGCTCCCATGTTGCTCTACTCTGGCTGGTGTTTAAGTGAATGTAATGGTTATTAAAAGTGAGACATTCCCCCGCTATTCCAAGTATGTCTGCTGTAGTGGGGTGCAGGATTGCAATAAGGCAGTTCATGGTGGTTGACTATATTAGCTTCTTCATCCACAGGCATCCATGTCAGTACTAGGTAATGTTTGCACCGTATCTGACATTTATGCTATGTGTTTGCTGCTGAGACTTTTCCTCCATGACTAGCAATAACTGAAAGACTTTGGGATGTACAAGTTTGATGTGAGCTGATTAGTTTGAGTGTCTGTTACATCACCGTCTGTTGCCTGGGTGTGTCAAAAATGAATTTCATGACCGCTAGATGGCAGCAGCAGCATTTGATTTTCAGCCAGTTGGTTCTGAGCGTTGGAATGCAAGGAGTGGTCCGTTATAGCAGAACGGGATAAAGATCGCACAACTGGAGTGTATGTTGGCTTGGAATTGATTTTATAATTTACGAGGGGAGTAGGCACACATGTGGAGCAGATTCCGTGAGGGTTTGAGACCAGATTGCAAGTTCAAATCCTGATGATGCCAAAGCCATTTGTGGCTGGGGGAGCCAGTGCTCTCCGGGTGAAGTGGATGGCATTCGTCTTGCTCCAGTCAGATAGTGATGCTAGCCATCCATATGCTTCTGTGTGCTCATTCATAGAGAATAGGATAGATCTTCTCAAGGCACATTTAGCAGTTCCTATGTGCAGCAGTTAAAAAAGATTGCAGCTGGCTTCAGGCATCTCAGAGGGCATGTTATGGTAGGGAAGTATCTCAAATACCAGCTTTGAAACTGGGTAAAAATTCCTTCCTGGCTCGTCATATTGACTTTTACTCCCACCTCCATCCTTTCAATCTGCCGTTTTCAGACACATTCTGCCTTTCTCATGCTTGTACTCTTGTGTTTGTTTTCTATGCCATTCACAAATGCATTTCTGTTCTTGGTCCTTCATGAAATCTTTTCAGCTTTATCCATTATTTTATACTGTTCAGTTTTTGCGTGGCATCGTGGTGCAGTGGTTAGTGCAGTCACCTCCACGTTACCCTCGTGTCAATGTATTTTTCCTCCCACTTTACAATACGTACGATAGGTCAATTAGCGTCTCTAAAGTCTCCCGGTGTAGGTGAGTGCATGTGTGTTTCAGCATGTGCCTTGCAGTGAATAGGTGCGCTGTCTAGGTTTGTTTTTCAGCTTGCACTCTGCACTGCTGGTTAGACCCCGGCTCCCCTGTATGAAAATGAATTGATGTTCAGTTCTTCTCTTCAAGTACGTATTATGTAACGTACTGCATAATAAATGTGATGTTTAAGCTCCACTCTTTCTTTAAAACATATGCCCCCAGTGAAACGTGTAGCTTTTCAAAGAGTTGTGGCAGACAGAGGAAAGCGGTTCCACTTGGTAAACATATAAAATGGAAAACCATCATACACAGATAAGGCTCACCAAAAGCAGTTAAGTAAAAAAAAAAGATTCTTTTGAATAAAGGAAGACAGAAGAAATGATTTTGGGGGTTTAGAGAGCAAGCAAAGGGGAGAAATGAAGGCAGAGAATAAGGGAAAGGTGTTGATTAGATTTAAATGCATGCAAGGAGAAGGTTTTTGCCATGCTCGACGTTGCTTCACTTGTTAGCTGTGAGCCGGAGCGAGAGAGAGCAGGACCGCTTCAGGCGAGAGACAGAGAATGAAGAACGTGCTGCCTATCAACTACAGGAATTCCACTGAGACTCACAGAGGGAGAGAGATAGACAGAGTGAGAGAGAGGAGAGAACAAGCAAGCATGCGAGCAAAGTGGAAAAGGATTCCAGTAGAAATTTCACCATAGTATTAAAATTCTCGGTTGCATCAAAGTTGTCAAAATGTAGTCCAACTTGCTGGTTCTCTCATGGCCCTGTGCTGTCTCTCTCTCGCTCTCCTTTTCTGTCTCTTTGGAGAGGTTGTTCAGCATGTGAGTGGAATAGCATCTCTCTGTACATACATGTCTTTTTCATCCGTTTCACCACTGACAGGTTAAACATGCATATAATATCACTGAGTTCCTGGTGCTAGTGGTTTCTCTTACAACACTTTCAGAGTACACGAGTCGTGATGCTCGTGACTTGATGTGTAGGTTTGCTATCAAGGTGCATGTGCATGTACATCAGTAGAGATGATCCTGAACAGGTGGGTTTGGTGATCTTTTAAAGCCTTAAAGACCTTATCAAGGTTCAGCAGTAATGATTGCCTGAGTGCCTGCAGCGCAAGTAAGATTATGAAGGCGGCATAACGAAATAACTTGCCTGGTTGGGCTGGTTCATGTTGGCAGGTTGGTTGGGGTTGGGAGTCCAAACGCAATTCACTTGAATATTTAACCCCTCGTCATGCCAACAATGATTTTTACCATACATGTGTCCAGTCAAAACAAACCAATGATCTTATCTGTTGAGAAACAACGTCGAAGTGAGGCTCGAATATGAAGCAAAGCAAATCCCCAGCTTCATTCGCTCATGGAAACCCGTTTTCATGAGTCGATTTTGTCCCTTCTGTACCCAAGCTGTTCTGCAGAATTTGCACAGGATATCCTAACAAGGCATGCAAGGCAGATTCCACATGATCCACATGTGACAGACCTTCAAATAATGTTAAGTGACCTTAAATGATGTTAAGGAACTTAGTTACAACAGAAAGAAAGCCAGGAATGTATTTCTTAAAAGAACTACAACAGTGCTTGAAAAGTGGCAAAGTATGTGGCTTTTTGTCCCAATACTTTTGGTCACATACAGTGGTGCTTGAAAGTTTGTGAACCCTTTAGAATGTTCTATATTTCTACATAAATATGAAATAAAAAAACATCAGATTTTCACATAAGTCATAAAAGTTGATAAAGAGAACCCAGTTAAACAAATGAGACAAAAATATTATACTTGGTCATTTATTTATTGAGGAAAATGATCCAATATTGCATATTAGTGAGTGGCAAAAGTATTTGAACCTTTGCTTTCAGTATCTGGTGTGACAACCCCCCATTTTGATTGGATTAAGGTCAGGACTTTGACTTGGCCATTCCAAAACATTAACTTTATTCTTCTATAATCATTCTTTAGTAGAACGACTTGTGTGCTTAGGGTCGTTGTCTTGCTGCATGTCCAGTTCATGGACAGATGTCCTGACATTTTCCTTTAGAATTCTCTGATATAATTCAGAATTCATTGTTCCATCAATGATGGCAAGCCGTGATACTACCACCACCATGTTTCCCAGATGGGATAAGGTTCTTGTACTGGAATGCAGTGTTTCCTTTTCTCCACACCTAACACTTTTCTTATAAACCAAAAAGTTCTATTTTTGTCTAATTTTTCCAAAAACCTTCTGTCTTGTCCATGTGATCTTTAGCAAACTGCAGATGAGCAGCAATGTTCCTTTTGGAGAGCAGTGGCTTTCTCCTTGCAACCCTGCCATGCACACCATTGCTGTTCAGTGTTCTTCTGAACTTTAGCCAATGTGAAAGAGGCCTTCAGTTGCGTAGAAGTTACCTTGGGGTCCTTTTGTGACCTCGCCAATTATTACACACCTTGCTCTTTGAGTGATCTTTGGTCGACCACTCCTGGGAAGAGTAACTATGGTCTTGAATGTCCTACATTTGTACACTTCCACAAACATGTTATGAAGAGCAGACTTTGATAGATCCCGGTTCTTTAAATAAAACAGGGTGCTCACTCACACATGATTGTCATCCCATTGATTGCAAACACCTGACTCTAATTTCACCTCTAATTAGCTGCTAATCCTAGAGGTTCACATATATTTGCCACTTAGTAATATTTAATATTGGATCATTTTCCTCAACATTCAAAACCTTGGGCATTAATATATGGCTTCATCCATACTACTGTATTTTCTTAATGAAGGGGATATTTGTGTCATGGATGTGAAGACTCACTTCCATTCATCCACAAGAGCGTTATTAAAGTCAGGTATTGATGATATTATACTGCCTGCTTGCAGTAGACGTTTTAATTTATCCCAAAGGTGCTGGATAGGGGAGAAGTCAGAGTTCAAATTTGGCGAACCGTTTGTTAATCAGCTTTTCTTTGTGAACAGATGTCGACAGGAAACAACTTCTTCAAACATTTTCATTCACTGTAACTAAGCGGTTCAGCTTAAACCATGAAAAACTGCTGCAGGTCATATTTGTCCTCCACCAATCTTTACAGCTGGCACTATGCATCAGTGTAGGTATGGCAACCAGATTTGAGCCTGTCAGATGGTGAAGCCTGATTCATCATGCCAAAGTACACGTGGCCACTGCTTTGTAGCTACTTCTTATCCTATTAACCTCACTGCAGTTTCGAAACTTGTAGAAGGTACATAATGATGTGCTTTTAGAAACTTTTGAGAAACTTGGTGATGGTTAACTGATTTTACACACACACTCCAATTAGAACATTTTTAGCACCAGCTATCAGCAGCAACAAAATGCACACGATGGCAGGTGCACTTAATGCTTCGCTTACCTTCTACCCCCATAATAACGTTATTGTTTCTCATTGAAAAGCACCAGCACACTACTAATACGTCCAGACCACACCTGAAAAACAGCTGATGGGAAAAACGAACACCTGGCAGCCGCATCCCAGTAGATCAGCAGCTAAATGACAGCCTCGGGCTAATGCGAAGTATCCAGAGCATCATTATAGACATGACAAAATGTAATCAGGTCATATAATGCATCCAGAAATATGAACTTACACATGTATCGAGTAGAATACAGGGCTACAGCTGGTAGCAGCAAACTTATGTACTCTTATGTCAAAAAAGGTACCATACCTGAAATTGCAAAATATTAAGCTTTTAGTAGTTTTAACATCAAGTCATTGGTCAGAAATCAAGAGCTAAGAAAAAATGCACTACTGAGACCTGTGCCACCATTTACTCATTAGTGCTCAATACTGCAGTGAATGGTTGGGTTGACAAGCAAAATACCATGCAGGGGTTGCTGTCTGAAACCACAAAGCTGGTCTTTGTCAGGCCAACTGCAGCTATTCTGAAATTTAGGTCCTAAGACCCTAAAGGCACAGCAAATCCCCCTTTCAGCATCAGATACAGTGGTGCTTGAAAGTTTGTGAATTTTCTATATTTCTGCATAAATATGACCTAAAACATCATCAGAATTTCAAACAAGTCCTGAAAGTAGATAAAGAGAACCCAGTTAAACAAATATTAGAAAATATTGCACTTGGTCATTTATTTATTGAGGAAAATGATCCAATATTACATATTAGTGAGTGGCAAAAGTATGTGAACCTCTAGGATTAGCAGTTAATTTGAAGGTGAAATTAGTCAGGTGTTTTCAGTCAATGGGATGACAATCAGGTGTGAGTGGGCACCCTGTTTTATTTAAAGAACCGGGATCTATCAAAGTCTGCTCTTCACAACACGTTTGAGGAAGTGTATCATGAAGTGTATCAGAGTTGTTGATGCTCATCAGGCTGGAAAAGGTTCCAAACCCATCTCTAAAGTGTTTGGACTCCACCAATCTACAGTCAGACAGACTGTGTACAAATGGAGGAAATTAAAGTCCGTTGTTACCCTCCCCAGGAGTGATCGACCAACAAAGGTCACGCTAAGAGCAAGGTGGAGTTGAAGCTGTTCTGTACGGAGGAATGGGCTAAAATTCCTTCAAGCTGGTATGCACTGATCAACAGTTACAGGAAACGTTTAGCTGCAGTTATTGCTGCACAGAGGGGGTCACACCAGATACTGAAAACAAAGGTTCACATACTTTTGCCACTCATTTATATTTAATATCGGATCATTTTCCGATATTAAATGACCAAGTATAAAAGTATTAAATGACCAAGTATAAAATTGTCTCATTTGTTTAACTGGGTTCTCTTTATCTACTTTTAGGACTTGTGTGAAAATCTGATTGTTTTTTCTCATATTTTTGCAGAAATATAGAAAATTCTAAAAGGTTCACAAACTTTCAAGCACCATTGTATAAAGAGAAAAGATCAGCATGGTTTTGTGTAGATGTGTTCCAAAGCGTTTGCTGTCTAAGAAAAACATCAAAGGTAGCATGAAGATTCTGGCAGAATATGGGAAACTTGATTCAGAGTGGTTCGGCAGAACTGTACAGACTGACGAATCACAATTTGAGTTGAATGATGATGGTCCACAGAGGTGTCTTCAAAGAGCTCATGAGAAATGCAGCAATTCATGCCTCTGTACTACTATGAAGCATGAAGTTACAGGTGTCATGGTGATGTTCCTGAAATTGCTGAGCTGCTTAACTGTGAAAAGTCAATGAAGGCTTTGGGATACACCAAAATATTGCAGAAAAGCTTCCCATGACTGAAAAGTTGTTTTCTAAAGATTAGCAACCATGTTATTTTCAACAAGGCTCCTGCTTACATTGCAAAGACCACCAAAAAATGGCTTGACAATCACATCCATTAGACTTTTGACCTGGTCAAAGTCCAGATTTGAACCCTATAGAGAACTACTCGTCAACTGTTTGACGCCAGTACCATTGAGTGAAACAGCATTGATTCTTGTTTTTGTAAAAACTGTTTGCAAGTTGACCCACAAAACATGAAAATTTAAGGAAGTCACATTGAAAGGCTATCCCAAACCAAGTTACTTTTATTTAATTCTTGCTAATGACATGTCCAGTTATTTGCTGTTGGGACAGTTAAAAACATAATATTTTTAAATTTTAGTTTTTTTGCCCAGGAGGGAAGTTAACTGCTGATTTTAGAGGTTAATATGTGGATAATTGTTAAAAAAAACTACACAAACAAAATGATATTTTAATCTCACTAAAACAATAAGATTCATTAAGTGCATTATGTAAGTGGAAATCTTTATACATTTACAGCATTTAGCAGACGCCCTTATCCAGAGTGACTTAGAATTGATACAGTCTTACAATCCAAGCAATTGTGGGTTAAGGGTCTTGCTCAAGGGCCCAACAGTGGCAGCTTGGCAGAGGTGGGATTTGAACCCTGGGCCTTCTGGTCCATAGTCCAGTACCTTATCCGCTAGGCTACCAGAGTCTTTATAGTTAAATCTCAAGTGGAAATAAATTTGTGAATTTGCAGGCTTTGTTTTAGCAACCTGATTGATTATTGTATGATTTGTTGTAATAGCCTTACTATTTTGACTGTTTAAGTCTAAATGGCAGTCTTCATTTTAATAGGAGTTTAGGGGGATAACAGCTAGACAGATGCAGTATTTAATGACAGAAAGGAGTTGGAATAAAACTAATTAATCTGTATTGAAGTACAGCTCAATCTGCTGCTTGTTACTGTGCACAACAGTGGAGTTTGTGAGTATTATAAACCCTCCATTTACTCTCAGTTGAATCACTGTTAATTCTCATCTTCTTCCCATCTACCACCCTGGGAGGTTCAGGCCTTACATACCTCTTTCCTGACAATTTTAAACCAGCCATCAGCCTCTTTCAACCCACAGTTTTTTTTCACTGGTATACTCGCAGATTTTTTAGATTGGCTAGTGTCACTTTAATGGGAGAGAGGAAAATGTCTCCTTCAGCCAAAGTGCAGGGCATGACGTGCTCCCCTGAACGGCTAGAAACAGGTGGTTACGGCATCATCAGGCCTTCCAGCAGTAATGTGGACGATTTACCATTACTCCTCGATTGGAAGGTGCTAAGCCCTATTTGATTCTGATTGCATTATGGAGAAATAATCATAAATGCTGTGGTTCAATACATAAACTTGTTCTATGAGTATGATTTAAAGGCACCCATACGTTTCTAAGTAGCATTTGCACAACTGGAGCTCCATTATGTATAGCTAAGAATCTGAAGCAATATGGTTATAATGTGCTGGTAATCTCTTGTCTATATGATGATATGGTAATAAATGAGCTAGTGCTGCTTACTGCCTATCTGCTGTCAGAAATCTCAAATGCTATTGGATTTAATGTTACATTTGTAATATTGTTAATACTCTTACCAGAATCTCTCTCTCCTATTCTCTGTAGCTCGCTTTCTCTGTATGATTTTGCCGGTGATGAGAAGCTTGGGCTTGAATGTGTGTGCAGAAAAAATGCCCATTTTTGCAGATTACATTATGCTCTGCTATTTATTAGAACAGCTAGAGAAGTGATTTGCTCCTTTAATCATGGCGGGAGTTGCTTCATTTTAAACTATTTTATTTGATCATTGTTAAATCTTACACAGCCCAGAAGCAGCATTAGCGCATTAATGCCACAAATAGCCACCTAACCAAACCTAAAGTACTCTCTCTCTTCTCACTCGTTCCCTTCACTCTTTTCATTCACCATTTGCATTTCCCCATTTTTATGTCTCCCTATTATACCTGGCTCTATTCCCCTCCTCTTTTCACTCTCCCTTGTTGTCTTCTTCTCTTCAATATACCTCCTTTTCTCTGTCCCATTTTTTTTTTTCCTCATGCTGCACCCTCTACATCGCTTTTTCACAGCAGCCAGCTGAGCTGAACGCTTGGGTAAGCAGAAGCTGCTCTCTGTTAATCTTACTTTTCTCTCTCTTTATTCAAATGGCGTGTTTTTATTGTGCATTATAACAGAATGGAAGTGTAAGTGTGCGCGCGCACACACAAGCGTAGACAAACACACACAGATGAAACCTCCATCACAACACTTTTGGAGCTATTCAGCTAGAAAATTGCACATCATCTGCGTCGTAGAGTGAATGGAACCTCCCTGCCAACAAACACTAACTGAATGAAGAAAAATGAGCAGTATGATTACACTGTATGTAATTATGTGTGCATCTGTACGCCTGTGTGTGTATGCATGTGCAGCCTCTAAAAGCCAGTCCATTTTGGGGGGTTGGTTTCATTTGTGTCATACCAGCATTATATGGGAGTTATACGGGTGGCTTTCTACTGGACAGGAGTAATGGCTACACACACACACACACACACACACATGCACATTTCCACCACAGGAATAATGGGTCAACAACAACACAAAAAAAAGATAAAGAAAGTAAAAATGAAGTGCAGTATGGGCATCAGGCATGTAATTTGGTCCTGTCATTGTAGACCCTGCTGTAATCTTTCTGGCTTTTGGGGTGCAGAATGTCATCTGTCTGAAGCAAATGTGTTATTATAGTAAACATTTTACCTCGGCCTCCATTTACACTCTCCTCCATTGATTGCCTGCATGGCTTAACTTTTTTCAAACATTGCACTTGCTCTCTTTATCTGTAGAGTTGTCTCTTCTGACGGTGCTCAGCTTGCTTTTATCCATAATAGTCATTTCTCTTTATTTTCTATTCTCCTTTTGCGCGCGGCAAAGCATTTTGTCTGCTGGATGACTTTGTAAGGCAGCTTCAATCATCCAGTCTTTCGGGTGCAGCTAGCTTCAACTCACCATGTTCTTCCCTCTGGGGCCGCAGTGCCTTGCAAACTCAAAGCTTATGTAGTTTTATTTCTTCTGTTGCTGACCAAGGATCATTTTGCCTGGCAACACCGAAACTGGCCCGCTCAACGAGAACTGCTTTCAGATCAGCTGTATCTTCTTTGCCTACAACACGCGCTAATGTTCCACCCATGACATGTGAAAAGAAAGAAAATCACTTCATCATCTATACAATCCCAAGTGTGGCCCTCCAGCCTCTTTCACACTACATTAGCTTTGTCAGTTGAACTGTCCAAATATTGGTAGGGAAGTTGTTTTAATTTAAGTCGGGTATGAATGAGCTTCCAGAACATTGAAGTGAGTCATGCGGCGTGAAAGGTGCATGCAGGAATTTGAGATAGTAATTAGAGCCAGGGCAGGAGATCACATTGGGATTCTGAAAAGCTCCATGGACTACAGCTCTGTTTAAATGGGAAATGTCAGCACGAGAGAGGTTACACACTTGTAAGTGTCTTTATCTACGTCTCATTGGTTTTCTTTCTCCCTCTCTCTCCAAGGCCAAACAGCTTGCGAGGAAAGATGCTGAACTGAGGCATCTGGCTGCTTTTTACAAAGAACAACTGCAGATGATGGAGAAGAAGGTAAAACGCACCAACAGATGAGAGGCACACTCAACTGACTAGAAGGGGTGGGATTTTGCATCCTATTGTGTGGCCTGTACTGTTCAGTTCAGTTTCTGCAGTAGACATCATAAATTGAATTTTAAATCTATTTCATAGAACACAACGTTTTTCGGCAGTGTTCATCACAAGTCCTTCACAAAGAGAAGTACAAGATGGGTTTAATTTAAGGAGTTTATTTCACTGCTGGTTTGCGTGAGCTCTATGCTTATTCATGATAATTGATTCCTTCTGGAAGAGTAGCGATTGTCCTGAGGAAGATGCCTCAGATGCTTTTGAAATTGTACAATGTGGTAGTGTCCTTAGACAGTGAAACTCTTCCACAGCCGACACTCACTCTGGGTCCATGTGAGCTTGTTTTCTGACTGGAAGGAATGACATTCCTCTAACTATATTCAGTGGGGGCTAAAAGTCTAAGACCAGTAGTGGAAATGCTTGTTTAAGTGTTTGGAACCTTTGTAGAGAAGGATTCATGCTGCAGGATAATGACCTGAAAACACACCTCAAAGCCTTGCAACAATGAATTGAAAACCAAAGAAGATAAAGGGGTGACTGTCATGGACTGCCTTCTACAGTCACCTGACCTAAACCCATCAAGCATTACAGTGGCACTTAAAGACAGTGAAAGCTAAGAGTCAGTAACATCACAAGATGCTCTGTATTGTGAAATCATGCTGAGATAACCCAGATCATCTGATTTTGTAGACCATGCTCTTTTGAGTGCACACTGTCAGTACAGCGAAAGGTGGAACATGCCAAATACAGTGGTACCTCGGTGCCATGAGTACCAAGCAAATTTTTCCCATGAGGAATAATGTAAATTGAATTAATCTGTTCCACCCCACCAGAAAATCCACAGTGTATAAGGCATTATATGCAATAATGGAGTTGTACAGGTGTTCTTTCATTAACAATGGGGTTGCAGTCAGACAAATCCATCATTAAAACTGAGGAGTTTCACGAGTGTTTAGTAGACCTGTCTATTCTGTATCGTAACTAAGTTAATGTTTAAAGCAATTACATTAACCTACAGTTGGCCAAAATCATTACCACAAAACCTATTTTATAATAAAGTGCCATTCTCATGTAATTTAGTGAGTAATGGATTGAAAAGTAAAATTCAAGTTGTCAGATTTACTATTTTTCGGACCATAAGGCGCACTTAAAATCCTTTAACTTTCTCAAAAATCGACAGTGCGCTTTAAAATGCGGTGCGTCTAATGTATGAATTAATTCTGGTTGTGCTTTCTGACCTAGAACCGATTGTAGATGGTACATGGTGCTCATAAATCTGTCAAAATGTTTTAGCACGGTCTTGGTAAGTCCACCGTAGTCAGGAGCATAGTGGAGTAATATGATCTGTGCTTCAGCATTAGGGTACGTGCATTCATTCATTTATTCATTTTCGAAGCGGATTTCAAACACAACGCTATCAGCCACGCAGTACAACATGGACATAGAGCAGCTGCGAGACAATTCAACATTAACGAATCAATGATGCGGAAGTGGAGGAAGCAAGAAGACGCCCTGCGCCAGGTAAAGACCAAACTGAGCTTCCGACGGAACTTAAGAGTTTTGTTTCATTTCATGCGCTTTATGTATGAAAATATACCCGTTAGAAGTCGATCATTGATATCGCGTCTTATAACCCGGTGCGCTTTATAGCCCGAAAAATACGGTATATAGTGCTTTTTACAATGGATCATTTTAGATTCTCCTAATATCTTCATACAATCCCAAACTGAGCAAGCTTAGGGCGACCAAAAAAAAAAAAAAAGCAAAACACTTACTCTAACTCAGGGTGCTAGCATAGCTGCTAAGCTAACTGCAGCCTGTGTTCTGGAGGATTCCTGTATTCCTGATTTCCTCTTGGTTGGCTTTTATAAACTCACCTTTTTAGAACCCATGGACACTCATTTGCACTAAGAATACAGTACTGTAGATTTAAAAATAAAGAAAACACGATAAACACAGCAGACAACTTCTCTGAGCAAGAGCTATTGTAAATCTGAGTTACTGAACCATTGTGTACTGAATCATGAATCGAGTTTCAGCTGAAACGAGTTGCGTGGCTTGACTCATACAAGTTTAAGCAAGTGGGCCAAGAACTGAGCAACCAGTGAGGCCCGAGGCAAATTTTCCGAGTTGGTCGAGAACCAAAGTACCACCATATTAAACTGGAGTAAAATTCAAAATAGAAGTGTTTTCACTAGTGGTCTCAGACTTTTGAACCCCACAGTATGGTAGCATTCTCTCCCTATTTCATTATGTTAAAAAGAATCTAGGGGTAAGCAAGTATAATCCCTCTCCCTCCCTCTACCTTATGTACACTAAGTATGATTCAACTAGTTATGAATTGGGAATGAGTGATGAAGACTAGTAGTAAAGTATTTTGCATATAGTCACAAAGCAGCTTTAGGCATCTAATGCACAAACAAGAAGAGAGTGGCATGAAAAACTCCTTGATACACAAGGACAAATCTTTATTGAAATCTTTCTCAAAAGAGGAGCCTCTCCTCATCTGCACTAAATAGTGGGATTTTGAGAAGTAGCTTGTTATGAAATTCATTAGAGTAGTTTGTATGAATATAGCTGCAATACTTATGATTCACGACATAAATGTATCCTAATTATGACTGATCATTTTATACAAATGCTCTGTTGAAGGAGCTGAATGGTCTTATCAGAGGGATACCTCTGTATTTTATGCAACTGCTACCTAGCAACCTTCCATAGTTCATACCATCTCTCCCAGTGAAGCATTACTGGATAAGGTCTAGAAGCAGACATGAACATAAAACATCAAGTGAAGGTTTATTCAGAAAGAAAAGAGTTTTGAAAATACAATGAATTCATTTTTTCATGAGGACTTTGTGTGATGGAGTTCTATGACTCACCTAGTTACTCACTTTAAAGCTTTCCACACTGGTCTTGACCTGAAAGTTGTGTAGATTTTCGTATCATCCCTTTATAGTTGTGTACTTGGTGAACTTTAAAAACCCTCTGAACACTCTAAGAACATACTTCAGTGAGAGTAGATGTGAACCTTCATGTTGAAGAAAACAAAACCGAGTGCAAGTTTGTTCCTAACTAGACAGCT
>JAJAGP010003077.1:68375-85694 GCA_025084515.1 Ancistrus triradiatus
AACTCACACGTACCTTTGTGAAGGTACACAGCATTTTGACAGCAGCTTGGCTTTGACTTTGAGCCCAATTAGGAGCAGACAGACACCCTCTGCTTTGTTTACTTCCACATACACTGACCCTTACATAGACTAATGCGCTACCGTCCACTCCCAGTGCCTCATGGGCACGTTCGCTCAGTCACACTCGCGCCTTAGGCGCACACAATACAGGTCCGAACTCTGATGCACTCCCCTGCTTACACAAGCAAATGGAAATATGTGAAAAGACACTTCTTCTCTTTTTTTTTTTTAAAATGTCTTTCTCTCTTTCCATCCCTCGCTCTATTGAGGCGAGCCCTTTAATCTCCTCTAGGTTGATATGTACGTGTCGCATAGCTGTGTGTGTGCGCGTTGGAAAAGTGTTTTGATCGACAGCTCAAACACAAGCTTTTTAAGATTCAGCAACACACACTAATCCGGCACACTCTTTGTTAAGTTCTGCCACAGAGTAATCCGGAGTGTGTCGCAGATATAACACACACACGCACACGCACACACATACACATGGATAAACATACCTAATCTTGCTGGGTATCCATTGTATTTTCAAAAAGAGGTGTGTGTGCGCAGATGTGTGTCGCATGCATTCACGTACTTGTCACTGCTTTTCAAACCGCGCTCTTAAGCACTTGCGCATTTGTAAGCGTGCGGTAATAAAAACAGCCTGAACGGCTTATCTCTGGCAGATGAGGCTTTGGGTGAAGGGCTGTCACAGTGATATCCAAGCCAGCGAGCGAGACTTTACCTGGCCAAGAGGAGTGAAGGACTCCCCCTCTAACCCTCCACCTCCATCCTTACCCCCAGCTTAAGCTCCAAATCCATGGCACTCCTCTCCATCTCCCATTCATTTATTCCTAAGCCTCGGGGAGAGATAGCGGTGCACTCTCATTCTCTATTCCACGTTTATGATGAGCATTGTATGTTTTTATTTTATCTGACATAAACATTGTGGAAAAGCTTAGTGGAAGGAACCTTAAACCAGCCTAACCACTTCATATGTGGTGGCACACCGTTTAATTAAATATGCACATGAAATGGCAGTATCACGTCGGTGTGACACATTTCGTTTTGCAGTAGGTGGGATATTGTAGTCTCGCGAGTGCAAAAGGCATACATTAAACATAAGCTACTTCACCTGTCCTGGTTTCAGTGTCATTAGAGACATGAAAGAGCAGCAGGTGCACTAGAGAGCATCAAGTAGGTACAGGTGGGCGATATGGTAAAAAGTCCTGCATTGAAATACGCAATTTTTTTTTAACTAATTAGTCATTTTTAGTCATGCACATCAGGTATCAAGCTATTCAGTGTGGCTTTGGGTTGGGGAGCTAATGAATTGCCTGTGCCATCACACTCTGAAAAATAAGTTCACTCTTTTATCCAAAGTTGAGGAAAGTAACATTTATATAACAAGGAGAAAGAAATTAGTTATCTTTCCTGCCAATGCAGTTGTTGCCAGTCACAGGAACTACCCAATTTCACAACAGCCATCAAGCTGGGTATGAGAGCGCTAACAGGCTTCCCATGAAGTCAACCACCCATATTGTTTTAACTTGCTGCTAATACATCATTGGTCAAATCAGTGCTTATGGAAGGCAGCATTGCCAGCCTCTTCCTGTACATGTTACTGAAAATGTCTTGACTATGGCATCTTTGGGACTTGAGTTCCCAGTGACGATAAGGATATATCTCTGCCACACCACTTGGGACCTACAAAGATAGATTTTTCCATTCAATCTGTTACTTATTAAAGTGGCTTATAGAAACTGGTGACAATGCTCAGGAAAGTATATCATAATGTTAGTATTGTATCATTAGGAACACTATAATAATATTGGGAATGGTCTCCTAGTTGTAGGCCATCTGCCTCGAGGTTTAATGTGTTGTGAATTGACATGCATTTCTGTTCACCTCAATTGTGCAGAGAGGTTATCTGATTTACTGTGGCATTTTTGTCAGTTCAAACCAGTCTTGCTGTTTTCTGTGGACTTTTCTCATCAGCAAGGCAGCTTTGTCCACAGAACTGCTGCTCACTAGATGTCTTTTCTGTATTGCACCATTCTGAGTGAACTCTGGAGAGTGAAAATCGCACGAGATCAACTGAAAATACTCAAACCAACCTTTCTGAGACCAACAACCATGCCATGGTCAAAATCATATATATTCATTCACATACTGCCTGGCCACTTGGATTCAAATAAGCAAATGCTTAAGTGCCTTTGATAGGATAATTACTGTAGTGAATAATGTGTTACAGCTGGCAATGATTCTTTTAACTCTGATGCAGTGAGTGGCCTTTCATTTCTTAAATGACCATGCCAGAGGATGTATCCAATGGTGGTGGAAAAGATGTGCTTCTGTGTTTCAGAATTGTCAAATAATTGGCCTGCATCAAGCAAAGGAAACGATTAAGGAGCTTGCTGAAATGACTGGAACGGGGTTAAGAACTGTTCAATGCATTATTGAAACTTCACAGAACAAATGTTGCTGGAAAGAAAAATCTTGAATGACTGTGATCGGAGATCATAAAAAAAAATCGAGGGTAGATCTCACGGCTATGTTTAATAGTGAAGCAATTCTACACACGCGATGTGGCGAGACCTCATAAAATTGGGACTAAACAGCTGTGTGGCCATAAGAAAACCAATTGTTTGTGAGGTGGACTAAAAGGCTTCAGGTTGCTTGGGAGCATAAAGATTGGACTCTGGAAAAATGGAAAAAGATCATGTGGTCTTGTGAATCCAGATTTACCTTATTCCAGAGCAATGGGTTAGGGTAAGAAGGGTAATGAAGAAATGCACTCATCATGCATTGTCCATTTTACTAGCCTCTGGAGACAGTGTTATCATCTGGGGTTACTGCAGTTGGTCAGGTCTAAGCTCAGCAACATTGAGTCACAACAGGCAGTGGAGACACTTTGAATGTACAGAATGACCAGGTTATCCCATCATAGGGATATTTTTTTTCTTCCTTGCAAGCACAGGCATTTTCCAGGTTGACAATGGCAAGGTTACTTTGGCTCAGATTGTGACGGAGTAGTTATGGGAACATGAGGAATAAGTTTCACATATATATTAGCCTTAATTGACATTAACCCTAGTGAAAGTCTCTGGGAATCATCAATACTAGAAATCAGATCAGATCAAAATTTAGTGCAATTCTGAATGGAAATAAATGTTGTAACATTGCGTAAGGTGTGTGTGTGTGTGTGTGTGTGTGTGTGTGTGTGTGTGTGTGTGTGTGTGTGTGTGTGTGTGTGTGTGTGTGTAAAATATACAGTGGGGCAAAAAAGTATTTAGTCAACCACTGATTGTGCAAGTTCTCCTACTCCTAGAAAGATGAGAGGTCTGTAAATTTCATCATAGGTACACTTCAATTATGAGGAAAGAAAATCCACGAAATCACACTAGGATTTTTAAAGAATTTAATTGTAAATCATGATGGAAAATAAGTATTTGGTCACCCAAAAACAAGCAAGATTTCTGGCTCTTGCAGATCTGTAACTTCTTTAAGAAGCTCTTCTGTCCTCCACTCGTTACCTGTATTAATGGGACCTGTTTGACCTAGTTATCTGTATAAAAGACACCTGCCCACAGCCTCAAACAGTCAGACTCCAAACTCAACCATGGCCAAGATCAAAGAGCTGTTGTAGGATACCAGGAAAAAAATTGTAGACATGCAGTAGGCTGGGAAGAGTGAATCTACAATAGGAAAGCAGGTTGGTGTGAATAAATCGACTGTGGGAGCAATTGTAAGAAAATGGAAGACATACAAGACCACTGATAATCTCCCTTGATCTGGGGCTCCATGCAAGATCTCATCTCGTGGGATGAAAATGATCATGAGAACGGTGAGCAAAAATCCCAGAACTACACGGAGGGACCGGATGAATGACCTGCAGAGAACTGGGACCAAAGTAACAAAGGCTACCATGAGTAACACACTTCGCCACACAGGCCCGTCTGAAGTTTGCCAGAGAGCATATGGATGATCCAGAAGAGGATTGGGAGAATATCATGTGGTCAGATGAAACAAAACAAGAACTTTTTGGTAAAAACTCAACTGGAAGAAGTAGTATGCTTAGTTGCATCCCAAGAACACCATACCTACTGTGAAGCATGGGGGTGAAAACATCATGCTTTGGGGTTGATTTTTTGCAAAGGGGACAGGACGACTGATGGAGCGAAAAACTTTTTTCCAGCATGACAAATGATCCCAAACACACCACTCGGGCAATGAAGGAGTGGCTCCGTAAAAAGCATTTCAAGGTCCTGGAGTGGCCTAGCCAGTCTCCAGACCTCAACCCCATAGAAAATTCGTGGAGGGAGTTAAGTCCGTGTTGCCCAGCGACAGCCCCAAAACATCACTGCTCTAGAGCAGATCTGCATGGAGGAATGGGCCAAAATACCAGCTACAGTGTGTGCAAACCTGGTGAAGATTTACAGGAAATGTTTGACCTCTGTCATTGCCAACAAAGCTTATGTTTTATTGAGAATTGAGTTGAACTTTTGTTATTGACCAAATACTTATTTTCCACCATAATTTACAATTAAATCCTTTAAAAATCCTACAATGTGATTTCCTGGTTTTTTTTTTTTCATTTTGTCTCTCATAGTTGAAGTGTACCTATGATGAAAATGACAGACCTCTCTCATCTTTCTAAGTAGGAGAACTTGCACAATCAGTATACATACATACATACATACATACATACATGCATGCATACACACACCTTGTCTTACTATAGTTGGGAGGGTCAAATCTCTTCACAATGATAGGAAACTTGGCAATTTTGACTTGGGAGGGCTGTTTTGCATCATTATTTTATTTATTTATTTTTTGGTTTATTTTATTTTATTTTTTTGTTGTTTTTTTTTTATTTTTATAAAAACAACATTTTTTTGTGAAACCAGAAGAAAAAAAAACATTTGCTGTAGGTTACTGGGGCTAAAGTTAGGGTTGGGTGTAGGTATAGAATTAATACATAATTAAACTAAAATAATCATTATGTTAGTGGAAAGTCCTCACAATCATAGAAAGACAAACGTGTGTGCATAACTGTGGTTGCGGACCAAGTACACCCCAAACACTATACTTGTTGGCAGTATACTTTTTCAACAGGATAATGTGCCCAGCTACACTGCATAACTTGTTGAAGAACATCACAAAGAGTTCGAAGTTTGCCTCGGTGCCCCAGATCTCAATTTTATCGGGAATCTGTGGGATGTGCTGGAGGCCCCACCTCGCAACTTGCATGACTTTGTGCATCTGTTGCTAACATGTTGGTGCCACATAGTCACTGAGCACTACAGGCAGGGATAGAAACCTACAGGGAAAGTGTTCCTGTCTTTGGAGACTGAAAGGTCAGATTGGAGGATTATGGGAGCTCAATGACTGTGACATGGTAAAATTAACCTAGTCATGCTGCAAATCCTGTGTTTAATGGCAAGATTTTGCATGATGGTTTCTGATTCCAAGACTTTTCTCACAGTCTTTCTGCAATTATTCCTCTTTCTGTTCACCGCACTCTCTGTATTTTGGCTGGGAATAATGGCTGTAATTATCTGACAAAATGGAATAGCCCCAGCCTTTCACGTTTGCATTAGGGATTATAAACGAGATTGAGATTTTAATGCCACTGTGCTAACTGATTTTGCATGCCGGCTCTAATTGTTTTATGTGCCACATGGGATTGAGCAATGTGGAATATGCTATAAATGAAAAATGTAAATCTGTTTTTCTGATCACTAAAAGGGCCTTGTTTTAAGACACATTGTATATTATAAAATAAACATGTACACACCCAAATGGAGCATTTAAAGAGTTGTTTGGTATCATTAGTAGGTCATGAAATGAAAAGTAAAAGAACCTTGTAGTTAAATGTAATATTGTTGCTGTAATCTTTTTTTGGTGGATAAAAATGAAGAAGAACCTGCTGCAAGCTCTAGCCCCTGTGCTTTTCCTGATCTCCCAATCTGTGCTTGTGTGTGTGTGTGTGTGTGTGTGTGTGTGTGTGTGTGTGTGTGTGTGTGTGTCAGTAATTGCTCTTCGAATGCAATTGCTTGTTTCACTGAATAAAATTTAACTGCTCCTAACAAAGCCTGCTCCACCAGGTGATGAGCTGATGGAGGTATAAACCCACTTTAATGGCTTTATTTAAGTGTGGCCTTCTGCAGCTTAGAACCAATTCTGCCACCAGCACTTCAGATGCAGAGATGCCATTTAATGGGAGCATTTCTATGCATTATTTAAATACACTTAATTGTCTTTTAGGCTATTGCTTTGTTGAAACATGACCTAAATCAGATGAGTTACAACACAGAAAGATTCAAAATGCTTCTTCTCCCCATAGAACAAGGAATTCTACCAGCATGCATCACAGACTTACAACGAGGAAGCAACTAAAGCTGAGAGCAACATCAAGTAAGTGCAAAATACCTTATTTTACAATCCAGAGTAAGTATGGTACAGTCCTTATATTTATATCCTTATAATCTGTATATCCAGAGTTTTGTAGTACAATACTTGCACTCACAATCCAGATTAATTGCATTAACAGTCTTGAACTCAACCCAAAGTAAAAGCATTAAACCTATTACATGCCCAATCCCGGCACTGCCGGGGCTCGTCCAGAGCTTATCCTGGAATTCATTGAGTGAAAAATGAGAAAGTGCTCTCTGGATGGGATGCCAACCTCAGGTTTGAACCCAGGTCCTCAGGAACTGCTCTTAAGCTTTTAGTAAATACTGGCTTATACCTACAAGCCACTGGAGCTGCTAACTTCAGCACATGCCAAAAGTCATTTTTTTCCATTACGCCTAAATGTGCATTCATTAAAATTTGTAGAAGGTGTTATGTTTAAGTTTGTTTGCTACAAGGGTTGTGTTAAGTTCTTTTGTTTAGAAATATACTGCTAACAATAAATGACATTTATGTAGTGCTTTTTCAAGGATCCAAAGATGCTTACAAGTAGATACACAGACAGTGCAGGTGACAAAACAAATAGCAAAACACATGAATAAAAGAAAGACAACAAAATGGCATTTTGGGTTGAGTGCACTCAGAATCTCAATATTTAAAATTTTTAATACGCACTTTACACTTGTTTAACTTTTAAATCTTTTATCTTTGGGTCCTGTATTCACAGGATTAATCAACTAAGTTCCAACAATATTCAAAAAAGAAAGAAGGAAATCCAGCAAGTTCCAAGAAGCAAGTCTTGAATTTGCTATATGTCGAGCATTACCCTAATTCCACACAAAAGAAGTGAGGGCCTGCTGCAAATTCAATGATTCCTCAGCATTATTGTATACGGATATGCACAGTTTAATTACCGCATTATGTTCTGTGAAAGAGGATGCTGACCGAATTGGACGTTGACATTACCAGACATTACCGTAGTTGCATAGGCATGTTTGCTAATGTAATGTAAATATAAAGGGGATGTTTACAAGAAAACAGCGTGCAAACGATACGGAAAATGTCGGCGATACCACTGAAAACACGAGTGGAACGCTATCATCTACACGGCACCCTCTATGCCACATCATTTTTATTTTATGGAATTTCACAATAATTATGGAAAATACAGTAAAAAAAAATTAATTGATAGACTTTGAGCAACATGGAAGATCAGCCAGATGAAACCGAGATGCAGAGTTTATGTAGTTATAGGTTAGACAAAATATACAGGTAGTGGGAGCACAAACAAAGGAGTACTACTTACAATAGGACAGGCACATACATTTACGAACCATTTAAAGCTTGTAACAAATACGTAGTGGAAAGTCATCCTCACAAATGTGAGGAACTTGAACAAAAGTCTCTAAACACATCAACCGAGAGAGAACAGTCTCTAGTCCAAATGTGAGCTAACAAGCAAGTGAGCACATGACCGGTAGTTACACACACACACACACAGAGACAGAGAAGAACATGCTCTGCTGCTCCAACCTCTGCTTATGGATCTACAGCATTGATTGGCTGTTGAGGTGACCAGCTGTTTATGGCCGCAGTGCCCAGAGTTGAGACACATTTTTATTTCCTGTTATAATTTATTAAAATTAAGACCTCGGTCATTAAAGCAAATGGACTTGGATTTAATGACTGTTAAACAGGGTTTATCTGCAGTTGTGATTTACATTACACTTACATTTGTATTGGGTATAATGAGTAATTTTTGACTTGGTGTACAGGACGATGTGTGTAGGCTTTATGAAAATACTACACCATTTTATGAGGGACTTGCTTTGTTTTTGGTGTCCTCATGGAGTTCTGGAACCAATCTCCATGGATACCAAGGGCCGCTTGTACTACCCTGATGATTCCGAGGTGTGTGCGACAGGGTGAAATGCAGAGAATGGCCTTTGATGAGAACTTTAATTAACACTGACATAAACAACCAGGGAGGCCAGATGTTCAGGAAAGTTGTCAATGCACTTCCCGGGAGGATCGCTTCTCTTTTTCCCCCTCTGTGCTTCAGTCTCTGCACACGCTCACACGTACTCAGACATTAAAGTGCACTGGGTTGAACTGACATTTGAAGTGTTGATCAGTCAAACTAAGAACTAGCTATCTTGAAGGGATGGTTGCCATTGCATTCTGTGCAAATTCTCTGTATGTGTAGCAAGCTTTTAAAGCATGCGTATGTGTGCGCGTGACAGCTGTGCTGTGTAGCACAATGGGTCAGTAAAGAGATGGATAACTGAAGCCAATTAGGCTGCACACATACTGCTCCTGCTAGGCTCCAGCACATTCGTTACAGAAGACATGGGTGTCCATTTTGCACATGCACCCACAGTAATACGAATGTATCTTTCACCCGTTTCAGTTTCTCAGACTCCTGCCTACGTTAGCTTTTTACTCTCAGTCGCTCCATCTTCGTCCTTACTCCTGTCCCTCGTTCCTGATTTTGTCTTGTGCATTTCACTTACCATGTCACACTCTGTCTCTGCCACTCTATCTCCATCCACTGTCCTGATGCTAAGTATGAAAGAATACTTCAAGGTAAATATGGCCCAAGTAGCAAACAGAGATATGGGATTTCAAGGGACAAACATCAAAACCTCGCCAGAAGATCTATGAGTGAGACCTATTATAACGTGCTACATTAAGAACAGGTGGCAAGCTCAGTGGAATACGCAGGTCAATAACAAGCTGGAAAAAATCGACCCTCTGTAGACAGCAATTCAGTCCCTACAACCAACAGGACCAAGTGATATACACCAGGTGCCGCATAGGACACGCAAGGCTAACCCACGCCCACCTGATTAGAGGAGAGACCACAGCCATCTGTGGAGCGTGTCTTACCCCGCTAATGATCAAGCATCTACTGACTGAGTGCACTGCTTACCACCATGAGAGGCTGCGACATTGAGTGTGTTTACATGCACTTAATAATCCAATCATAATCTGATTTCAGCAGTTATCTGATTATTCAAGTGGTCATGGAAGCATCATGCTCTGATTTCTCAGATCAGATTAAGGCCTAGAAAGCAGATTAAGAAATCCGATAAAGCTGGATTTGAGCTTAGTAATCGGATCTCGCCACACATGTATAACCTTACTCTGATTTCAGTCGGTTTTCTCAGTCTGTTCATGAACGCAAACGTAGCCTGGAAGCGGCTAGCAGAATCAAACATGGTTGCCAGGTCTGCTTATTCTAACAGACTTTGCGTCTTTGTGGCTTGTTTCCATGGACATGGTTGCTTGCTTCTTTCACAGGATCTGGCAACTGTGGAATTAAACGCAGTATCCACTAAACGGCTACCAAACACTTTTGGCGAGAATCTGAAATGCAGTATACACTAGAGGACATGAAGAATTTAATTATTTACTTATTAAAGTTTGAGATTTTGTCACATTTTTCTGTGAAAGATTGCCTGGTTGCAAGGTAGAAATTCGATTATTGCCTGAGTCATGTAAACCGGGAGGTTTTCCATTAACTGATTACCTAAGTGCATGCAAACTCAGTGATCGGATTATGGATAAAATCTGATTTTTTTGCAGTTATCAGATTATTAATTGCATTTAAATATACTGATTATTTAACCAACACAATTGGAGAAGCAGTCGACTACTTCAAAATGGAAGCTTTTTGCCAGGTACGGGGCTAGGAACCCACATGAACCCAAGATCAGAGCAGAAGACAAAGTCTGACAATACAGTTTCACCATAACTGTTAATATCATGGAAATAACCTAATTTCCAAAGGTTGTTATGGTGTTAAACCTTGATCAATCAAATAGTCATGAATATGAGAATTCTAAAGGAAGACCTTCCTTATGGTGTGGTGAGGTTTTACTGAATACTGAATATAATGCCCATGTGGTGCACTTAAGGTTATGTATAGAGGATATTGGCTGCCCTAAAGCGTATGTATGGTTCACAAGAGCTACCTTGAAGGCTAGGATATTTCACTTTTCTAAGAACTGGATGTGCTCTATTCGAGTTGCCCCAAGGCTGTTTATGGTACATGAGCTGTTCTGAAAACTTGCCATGATTCATTTGACAGTAGGGCAAATGCTTTGTTAGTTGGGATCACACATGATTCACAAGTAGGCATCTTTACCATCTATGCAAGATATGGAGTTAAGTTTTTGTCAACTTTTTTAGTCAGCATTTTGACCATTGTGAAGTCCGTGCTGTGCTACCCCATCACTTCTTGGGGTGGGGGCCATGGTCTGCGTTTGTCAGAATAGTTACATTGTCCTAGAGCAGTGGTTCTCATACTTTTTCTGCAGTGCCCCTTTTTTTGTAGATGAAAATATTTGATCCCCCACTCCAACACACACATGCATGTCTTTTGCGTCCTAACTTCATTGGAATGTATTTCCACTGGACTGTAATTAATAAATTGACAAATCACTGTTATGATGGATTCGCCCAATATCGCCCAAGGAGGTTGGGTCCCTTTTTGAGTCTTGGTCCTCCCAAGGTTTCTTCCTATAACACTCAGGGAGTTTTTCCTTGCCACTGTCACCCTAGGCTTGCTCAATTTGGGATTGGACGTAGTTATTAGGAGATAATCTAAACTTGTAAAGTTGCTTTGAGACAATGCTCCATTGTAAAAAGCGCTATATGAATAGATATGACTTGACATGATGGAATTATTGCAGTTAACATTCACTATGTATCTTAAACATGCATTATTCATTTGGCTTGCTGTGCCTCCCTTGCAATAGCTTCATGCCACCCAACTTTGAGAACCACTGTCCTAGAGGCTTGGTATGCTTATCATGAGTTAACCTGAAAGCAGAATTTAAATGAGCTGTGGTAAAGATTGGATATGATGCATGGGAAGTGCCATAAAAGCTCACTGCAAAACCCATGAGCTATCTTAAAACCTGGGTATGTCACATATGGGCTGCCCTCAAGACTAGGAATGAATTACAGGAGTTGCCCTGAAGTCTAGATGATCTGCAAGTGAGTTTTCCAAAAAGGTGGTTGGAGCACATGAGCTGCCAAATAGGTTTGTCATGGTGTACTTGAAGTTTCCTGAAGGTAAACATTATGCACCTGTAATCACTGTTAAGTGATTACAAGGGTTAGGTATGATGTATTGAGTGATGACTCATGGTTGAGGTCTGCACAAGTGTATTAGGTATAAGACTGATGTTTCCACAATAGACACTGGCCTAGCTTCTTTAAGTGTCCATTTTCTTATTAGTGAACAGTCAATGAAATTGACTGATACGAAACTTTGTATATGTTGAGAATCACTGATTACCGGTAGGTTGAATACCGGGAGTTGATTGTTGGAAATTCCATTTAGAGCAGTGAACACAATTTTAAAATCAGTGGTATTTCCTACATCCACACACCAAAAGACGGCATTTCAGCCTTTAAAATATCAAGCATTCAAACGTGCAGTGTTATTGTTGTTATGTTAGGGAAATGTGAGTTATTTTATTGCTAACAGAACCTTGACTGGGTACAATCGTTTGGGTTAAATGCGTGATCAGAGTTTTGATAGCTCTCTCCATCCACTTTCATTATCGTTCTACAGAAATGCTGTACATTTTTTATTTATTCCTGCTTAGAAGATCACCTGCTTTGTATTTGAGGCGTAGAAAGCAGGTAGTAGAGATTATTTCAGAATTACACTTGTCGGACAACTTGTAAGGATGAATAGACTGCATGTGGACTTCTAAACTGGATGTAGTCTGATGATAAACGCATTCTTTCTCACAGAAGATTCTTCAAATGCCTTGGTCTTGTCAGAACCTTTCCCAGAAACGCTTCTCTGTTCCTGTTCTAGTTTTTTACAATCCAAGCCATTAGGAAATAAGAGTGGTTGAAGCATTGGTACATGATTGCGCTATCTTTCCTGATACAGCTTACGGGTGCTTAGAAATTCAAAAGGGGATTTTCTGCATTCGAATGTACACTTTTCTCACTTGCCAAAGGTTGGAATTTTCGATTTTATTGAGACTGCCCTAGGCAGCACAGGACACAAGGCAGGTAACACTCCTAGACAGAGTGCCAGTTCATCACAGAGAACACGTAAACACACACTTGGACACTTTAGAGACACCAGTTGATCTATTGCATGCCTTTGAGAAAACCAAAGTACCATATGGAAACCCATGCAGTCACAATACTAAAATTAGGACTTTGATACAATATCTGCCTAAAGTAGCTTGATACTGATATTGAAACGATACCAAAAACCTAAAAGTATCCATTTGAGTTTATGGCATTCCTTTGACAGGTTAGTTAACTTAGTATTAATAGTATTTGTAGCCGGATCTCACTGGTTAAACAGTTTCTACTGAGTGCCTTTTCTAGCAATAGAAATAATTATTGATAAAAATGTACATGTCATAATTACCATTACCAGTAGTGCTGGTTCTTCACCTCATTTTTAGCAGTTTGGAAGGTATGGTAATTGTAACGTTACCAGAGTGAAAGGATATAGAGATGTTTGGCACATTGATAAGTAAATTAAGAAGATAAAACCAGTTAAACAGTTATTATTGTCCTTAGGTTTTTGTCAAGGTGAGATGATTAATAAGGTTGCTTGTCATATAACTGATCTCACTCTTCTGATTTATATTTGAGGACATGAGCATGATGTAATAATGTTATCTATCATTTTCAACAACCTGCCGCTCTATGAGCTCTTGGTACAATAAGTTGGAAGTGTTGTCTCCCGTAGTCCGTGTAGGATTAAAACATATGTTGCAGACTGGTTTTGTTGTGTTCATGGGCTTAAAGTAATTCCATATTTCACTTTTTGGGTGCACTTTCTTTATAAACCATGGACGGTCCATTTTCTGTTTTCTCTTCTGATTCACTGTGTTTACCTGCAGGGAGAGGAAGCAGAGTGCTGTGTGCACATACTGCCCCCTGTGGCACATTGATGCAACTTGCAGAAATAAAGCTCTGATTAAAATAAAACACAGTCGTTCTTAAAGTACCGGTGCAAATAAAATGAGCTATCCTAACGTTTTTAATGAAAATGTTTCGCAATACTTTTTTACTAGTATCGGTATACTGTGCAACACTAGCAGACACAGGAAGAACACGTAAACTTCACACAGGCAGCGGTCAGGCCGGGACTCGAACTCGTGTCTCTGGAGCTGTGAGACATCAGCGCTAATTACTGCACCATCATGCCGTCTTGAATTGATTGTTATTTAGTAATGTCGTAATTTCAGTATAACACCAATAATGGTTGGAATAATACACAATAATATCCAGTGGTCTATTGGAACAGATTTGGATGCATGTATGTATTTGTTCCTTTTTGTTTTGCAAATGTTCATTGATTTTCTGTCAATTTTCTTTTTCTTTCAGGCCCAGAAATACAGTTCCTATCTGTCCAGAGCTACAGTCTCAGGTGCTAAACTGCTACAAAGAGAACCGACACCAGACTCTGCACTGCTCCAGTCTGGCAAAGGAGTATATGAACTGCATCAACTCTGTCAAGAAGGTGGGGGTGTGTTAGTGAGAAAGAGAACTGTTTTTTTGTGTGTGTGTACATTTGTGTACATATTTGTACGTGTTTCTATTTAAGAATTATATTTATACCCTCTTATATCATAGACCATTTCCTAAAGCAAAAAATGTTTTGTGCTGATGTACGATAGGATATTTGTGCATCATGAAACATGTTTTGATAATTTTCACTCAGGATATTGAAATGCAGTAGCCTGTATTATCGTGTGTGTGTGTGCGTGTGTGCGTAAAGTCTTTTATCTGTGTGTACAACACAAAGCTCCTTTTAATACAGACTCACTCATGCATTTCACAGAGTGAGTGAGAACAACAGCTTTCATTAAAGTGTGTGTGTGTGTGTGTGTGTGTGTGTGTGAGTGAGTGTGAGAGAGATTGAGTCTGAGAGACAGGGTCCATGTGTGATGCGTATGCACACACGTCTGTAAGGGTGTGCGGGTGAGCGGTCGAGCCCTTGAGCTCTAATACTGGCGTGTGGTGTGGCACAGTGCCAACTAGAGTATGAAGACTGCCAGCAGTAAAGCTTCCAAACTGCTAAATGCTCAAAGAGCAGAACATCAGGACCTAATATAAATGAGAAACTGTAACGGTCTAGTGTTAGCAAAACCAGGACAGTAAAAGCTAGAGTTATGCTAAACCCTTTGCACTGATTCACGTTCTGTGTAAAAAAAAAAAAAAAAAAGCCTTGAGTGATGAGCATGAAACTAGCATATGAGCTACTCACTCTCACGAGGAATTCCACAGAATTTGGTTACTTTGGTTTCTTATAATTTAATACGAATCATGTTCCATACCTGCCTAAATCAATGCAGCACTGCAGGGTTACACAATTATTAGCACCCCTGGTGAAAATAAGTAAAATGAGTTATAAGTAATGTAACTGTTGGTGAATTAGCTTAATGTCACAATAAAAACCATAAATATCCAACTTTTAATTAGAGAAAATTTAGTCCGGGGGGAAATTGCCTTCCTCAAGAAATAACTACTTTTAACAAAACCAAATTTGGCACAATTATTTGGACTTGCAGTTAATCATGTTTGCATTTTCCCTTTGCTAAGAAAACAGAAGTTGGATAACATCTCATAGTGATGAAGAATACAGAGCAGGGAATTTGAGACCAGTCTTCTTGATAGAATTTCTCCAAATCAACCAGAGTCATGGGTCCTCTTTTGTGTCATCTCCTCTTTATTTCACTCCACAGGTTTTCTATATTGTTTTGATCAGGGGACTGAGATGGCCATGGCAGAAGCTGATTTTGTGTTTAGTTGGATGATTGTCCAGCATTTTTAGTTTTCTGACAGAGGAAGACAGATCTTGGTCCTGGTAGTCCATTATACCATGTACCCTAACAATGTTCCGATCATAGACCCTCCACCATACTTAACAGTGGGAAGCAGGTTCTTTTCAGTGTAGTCATCCTTATGTTTACCCAGCAGTGTTTAGCAAACTCCAGACACCTACATTTGTGGTTAGATGACAGAAAAGGCGATTTCCTGACAAGCCTTGCAAATAATGTAGTGGCATGCAGGTAACATCTGATAGTAGTTTTGGAGACTTGGTGACAGAAGGATGCTGCTTTTTTCTGTAACTTTCCAACAGTGATGTCCTTTTTTTTTTTTTTTTTTTTTGTTTTTTTTTTTTTGTTTTTCCTTTTCCCTTCCTCCTCACTCTGCATGTGGACTTGGATCCTTGCCGAGGGAAATAGTCATGGATTACTATTTGAAAGATTTTTTATTTCCTCAGGCAAAATTTACTTCAATTAAAGTATGGAGTTGTCATGTTTATCAGTGTGAGATGGAGCTAATTCACTAACAGAATTTCCTAATAACTCTTTATACTCTTTATGAGGTGTGCCAATAATTGTGAAGGCGCCTGTAACTAGTAGAGGGAACAATGCAGGAGTCCTTGCTAGACAGTAGGGCTGCAACTAAGAATTGTTTTGGTAGTCGACTAATCTGTTGATTATTTTTTCAATTAGTCAGTGATTGTTTTTTTCATGCCCTCCATCTCTGCTTCCTGTGGGCGCAGCTCTTGTTCCAGTGCATATATCTCACCAGCTCAAGTCTGCATACCTGTGAATGTGAACTTCACCCTGTTGGTCAGTCTCTGCCTTAACCCAAGCTCCCATAGCAAATTGATCTTATAACTTCGACAGCTTGGGCAGTATCATAGGGCACATCACTCACCCAGTTACTGTCTCACACACACACACCAATTAACCTAACATATCTTTGGAATGTTAACCAGAGAACACATTGTAAACGGACTCAAGGAGGGCAAGCAGACTCCAATTAAACCATAAGTTAAATATCTGAATTACTGATGTGTTCAAACGGAAACAAACTAGCTGCAGTTAAGTGGTAAGAGGTTTACTATTTAGAATGAATGCTAGTACCAACGCGAGCAAAAAAAATAGGACGAGACAGGCTAACGTTACTCCTATAAATCGCTGATTAACTATTACACTTAACAGCTAACATAGAAATAGCGTTCTCTTAGCGAGAACCATCCACGAGACCTTGTTTTCCATCAGGTGAACTAACAAACATCACGATACTAACAGTAGCTGGCTGAAACACGAAGAAGGGGCAAAAGCATACCTACACGGAGTAACATTAGACATCACGGGCTGCTTTCCGTTTACATGTTGATGCAGCTGCTGGTATAAAATGAGAGCTGTGCTTTGCAGGGAACTTTTGTTGTTTTATTTTCTTTTAAATGCTCTTGTGAAACGTGGAACTCTCCTGCACCCGTCTCGTCATGACTCGGGCAGGGGACGTGAATCGAGTCGCAACAGCGCTACCATTCAATATGTTGTTCTTCATTAGTACAGAATGCAATAATGCAGATGATGGAAGTGATACTGCCCCCAGCAGTTCCTGCAGTGCAGTTACAGATTAACAACACGTCGACACAAATTCCGAGTCGGCAAATTTTTATAATCGACATTGTTGGTTACGTCGTTGCAGCCCTACTAGACAGGAAGCCAGTCTATCGCAGGTGTCACTCACTCGCACTTGGTTACCTTTAGAGGTGCCAGTTGACCTAACGCATGTCTAACGCAAAGGGAAACCCATGCAGACACAGGGAGAACATACAAACTCTACACAGACTGGTCAGGCCAGGGATTGAGTCCAGGTCTCTGGAGCTGTGAGGTGCTACTGTGCAATCCTAATTGAACATTAATTATAGCTATATATGAAACATACCCAGATGTTCTACCTTGTCAGCTTCCATTGTCAGAATTGTCTCTTTATTACTATATATATATATATATATATATATATATATATATATGTATGTATATGTATGTATATGTATAT
>JAJAGP010003078.1:0-85645 GCA_025084515.1 Ancistrus triradiatus
TTTGAATGGTCTTTTGTTTATCTGTTTTTCATGATTCCATACTTTTTTCCTCAGAATTGAGTGATTCCATATTTTTTCCCTGTGCTTGGTCAATAAAAGTAACATTCACTGACTTCCACAATGTTTTCTCTTCATTTCTTTGAGTGTTCCTGAAAGCCAACAAGTTGCACTTTGGAATGACCTTATTATTGTATCATGTGATCTGAGTTTGTTTTACAGAATGAAATGTCTGAATGAGTGCTCATCCAAGACTGGTGATTCCATACTTTTTGCCAGGGGTTGTACTCTTCCGTTTTTCAACACTGCTTCCTTCACCAATAAGCAACTAATTGTATCACTTTTGCAGGCTGTCGAGGCATATTACAGTCAGTCCCTGTTATCCAAGATTACCTCGTTCTGGGCAGTGGTTTGGAGGAAATATGAAGTACATGTATTTCCTTTAGAATATCCCAGTCCTTTCTGATTGGGTGTATTACTGTTTTCTGCATATTGGGTGGGGATTTGCCACTGTTCCATCCACATAACCCACATGGTTAGGCTATCAGGGTTTCACTGTGGGTGGCATGGTGGCTAGCATTCTCACCTCCAAAGACCTGGGATCGAGGCATGGCCGCTGTCTGTGTGGAGTTTGCATTTTCTTCCCGTGTCTGTATGGATTTCTTTTGACTTCTCAGGTTTCATCCCACAGTCTGTAAAGTGTCCCAGTCTGAGTGGGCATATGTGTCCATGTGCCTTGCGATGGCTTGGTGCCCTGTCTAGTGTTGGTTCTCACCTTGCGCTCTGGTTAGTACTCGGCCATAAATTGGATTAAGTAAGGATGGAAGTGAGCGAGTGAGAGTTTAACTGCATTTCATTGAGATTATGTCTAACAAACACATCTACAGAAAAGTACCTATCTGTTATCTCGTAGTGAATCAGATTTAAACATCACTGAAATAGTATTGTTACAAAAATGAGTGAGATGTTTTTTTTCCCCTGGAATATCACTTTTGTGCCTTCCTGAGAACTTAGGCCAAGATTGCAGCCTTGGCCTGTTAGCATCGCTGTCATGATACCGATACCAAGTGCTGCATCACTGCTAGGGATGTGCTAATGCAGTATTCATTATTGGGATTGGCACAGGTACCAGCCTGATGGCTTAAATCACTATTAGACAGAATTATGTAATTTGTGCTGTGACTGCATTTGATGATATCTGTACTGTGAGGTTGTCTGTATAAAACAGCTACAGTGACGCAAAAACGTATTTAGTCAGCCACTGATTGTGCAAGTTCTTTTACTTAGAAAAATGAGAGAGGTCTGTAATTTTCATCATAGTTACACTTCAACTATGAGCGACAAAATGAGGGGAAAAAAATCCAGGAAATCACATTGTAGGATTTTTAAAGAATTTAATTGTAAATCATGGTAAATAAGTATTTGGTCAATAAATTTGGTTCAACTCAATACTTTGTAACATAACCTTTGTTGGCAATGACAGAGGTCAAACGTTTCCTGTAAGTCTTCACCAGGTTGGCACACACTGTAGCTGGTATTTTGGCCCATTGCAGAAAAACAGCCCCAAAGCATGATGTTTCCACCCCCATGCTTCACAGTAGGTATGGTGTTCTTGGGATGCAACTCAGCATTCTTCTTCCTCCAAACACGACAAGTTGAGTTTTTACCAAAAAGTTCTATTTTGGTTTCATCTGACCACATGATATTCTCCCAATCCTCTTCGTTAGCTCATGTGCTGTTCTGTGTTTGTATAAAGTTTTCTTTTCAGCGAGTGAACTCAGTGAGGTGCTTTAACTATTAAGGTACATTGGACTAATTAATGAGTTATCTGTTCGATTCCCTGATTGCTTAACACTACATTGGGTATTAAGATGGAATCATGGAAATTTCGTTAGAGGTTACCTAGAAGTCATGGATTTTTTTTCTTGTTGGTAAAAATGTGTAGGAGCCATGAATAGGAATTGTTGACAGCTCATATTAAAATAACTGCTTTCAATATGTTTTTAAATTGTGAACAGAAAATGCTATGTAGTAGACTTGGGCCAAATGGAAATTTAGGTCTGACCTTATCTGAGTGTCTCAGAACGACATCATTTATATGGAACATCGCCAGGAAAAAATCCCATGAAATAAACAAATGGGTGTGGCTGGCAACCAGTGGAATCATTGGAACTGGTGATCTATTAAACGTAGCCCATATGCGATTACATCATACGATAACCTTGAACTTACTGCCATTACTACAAATATTCATTAAGTCATCATGTTGCTGAAAAATCCCTACTTGTGTGCAGTTGGTGTCTTTTGATAAATTGGGCTCAGAGTTATGTGTTACAGGTCAGTATTTCACTCTAAGCCAAGAAACCTTGCTGTTTTGATTAAAAAAAAAAAAACAACAACTGGGCAATTTCTCAGATCTGTTGGTTTATTTTTTATCATTTGGGCATTATCATCAAATACAATTTTTGTAATTATTATTATTATTATTATTATTAATCATTGAACTTTCTATCCACAAAGAGTTTTGTCCTTTTTATTGCTTTTCTCTTGTTACACATTTATCTGGTGTGTCTGTAATTCACTTCCAACACGTAGCATTGTCGCATTGAACTTATCCAGCTGCCTGAGGAGGTGTTTGCACAAAGATTTCACTTACTGTCGTCACAAGGTGCTGGGTCAATATTGCCCTGCATCCTTGCTAGGCAAGTCAATGAAATCCATGAAAACACACAGCATGAAAAACAACACATCCAGACAGCGAGCCCAGCAGTTGAGCTGTGACTAATCGTTCCATAATTTATAAAGATGTGTCAATATCAGTACTGTGAACAAGAGAACTGCTCAGATGCATTAAGTCTTGGATGAGATTCCTGATGTTACTGGCCTACAGAGACTGTTGTTACATAAACAGATGAGAACTATAGAATAAAAACAACTTGTACTTTTAACAGCTAAGTGTTTCCAGTATGGAACAAAACTTGACCCTCTCTACCTTATCCATACTCAATTCAAGGCATTTAATGCACCTCATACACTTCATTTAAAATCAGATGGTTCACATTATTAACAGTTAAATGTTGATTAATTAAATGTATAGGCCTAAAAATGCCTGTTTAACTTTTTATTCTCTGTCAACTATACCAGATGTGTTTTATAATGATCATTGTTTTGTACTGAAATGAGCCGAATAAACTGAATGATGTGAATGTCTTGGGACTGTGGTGGCCTAGTGGTTAAGGTAATGGACTATGGACCAGAAGGACCAGGGTTCAAAACCCAGCTCTGTCAAGCTGCCACTGTTGGGTCCTTGAGCAAGGCCCTTAACCCACAATTGCTTAGATTGTAAGACTGTATCAATTGTAAGTCGCTCTGGATAAGGGTGTCTGCTAAATGACATAAATGTAAATGTGAGCAGGCCCTTAACTTTAACATTCAAATTACTATATTAATAACTCATGTGCTGTTCTGTGTTAGTTTTCTTTTCAGTGAGTGAACTCAATGAGATGCTTTAACTGTTAAGGTACATTTGACTAATAAATGAGTAAACTTTTTGATATTTTAATTGCTTAACACTAAATTAGGTACTAAGGTGAAATCATAGAAATTTCAGTTGGAGTTATGGAGAAGTCGTGTTTTTTTCCCCCTTTTGTGCATTCATGAAAAAAAAGCCCGGAAGCGTCAGCAGAAACAAATAATTGCCAGTGCTGCTTATTCTGAGAGACTTTGCTTCTTTCGGGCTTGTTTCCATAGACCTGGAGCTTGTTTCTCTTGTGGGATCTGGCAACCCTGGAATGAAATGCAGCATTTGCGAAATGACTACCAGACACTTTGGACAGACTATGAAACACAGTATATGCTTGAGGAGTTTGAAGTTTACATCACATGCTTCTGTGATATTATTGGCTGGTTGCAAAATAGATCCGAAGTCCGATTATTGTGGGAGTCCTGTAAACCCCGAGGTTTCCCATTATCTGATTACCCAAGTACATGTAAACTCATTGACTGGATTACTGACAAAATCTGATTTTCTGCAGTATTATTAAGTGCATGTAATTGCACTCACTGATACATTTCAGGAGTCGGTACATGGGAGGGAACGTACTCACAATGCCTTTAGTGTAAGAGATGTGCCCATTTTCCTGTGAAACTAGAGATGTCAGGCAAATGAGCTAATTCCAGTTTGACAACCATTGCAACATTAGTACATGGGTTAGTAGTAACGTGTGTTAATTTATCATCATTTGTCTTTCACCCTGTGAGTACAGAGTTAAATCCCTCAGCACAGATGCCATGGAACACTGTTAACATCAAGTGCTTCTCAGTGTCCTTTAGTTTAACATGCCAAATATTGCCAGTTTGGCACGTTAGCGTCTTTCTTGTCAATAGGCTTGTCCATTTAACTCTCTACAGGAAAGTGGAGCTCATATACCAGAATCTCTTTGAGTGGCATATGGGAAGTAGTTGATGTTCTGTTTGTATAGTGGATCATTAAGTTTAATCATATTCCCTTAGATAAAATAATACAAAAGTAAGAATATGGTAATAATGTTCTATAACCATAGATTAGACTTATTGTAGAAAAGCAATGTTAGACATGATTGTCCTCTAATTGTCATTATTCTAAAGCAGCTGGTTATGGTGGCAGTACCTGTGTATTTAAAGTGCTGCTTGTGTCTTTGTTTGCTACTAAAGCTATTATGATACGAAGCTATTATGACTGTTACTGGATCACTGGTTGTATTAATTACTTGGGATGCACTGATTCATTCCATATCTGTTCCATCTGTTTTATCGATCTGTCCATTTATGCTATGGGCCATCAAACTGTGCTGCTTTGCTTTATTGGATCAGTGGCTTGAATTCTTACATTCATCCAGAGAGAGAACTTTCTAGATGATACTGATCTGCTGATTCCATTAACGAGACATAATGCCTCTTAAATGGCTCATGTCAGTTCTGGGCGCATCTCTGCACATCTGGGTATATTACATGTGTTGTACGTGCTAATGCAGGCCCTTCATACAGAAAACCTTTGAAGGTAAATGTATCCGAGTAATGCCATCCACTAATTAGTTTACAATTTTGTTATATTCTAACTCCCTGTAGAGCAGAGGCAGGTAATTATCTCACACTTAGGTTTCATTTACCATTAGTCGCTTCTTGCATTACACAATCCATAAAAGTGTAACACGCTAAGTGCAAAGATATTGAAATAACACCGATCTGGGTCACCGATCAGGACTAATTCAGCACATGCAGGGAGTGTCTGAATAGGGTAGTATGGCAACTGTTTTATCCCATATTGTTTGTTATTTCCTTACCCAGTTCTGGACTGTTCTTGGTCTAACAAGGACTGCGTATGGACTTTCTCAGGGTCCACATAAACTAGACTCCTTATTAAAGATCTAGCAGTCAGTTCCTCCTACATACTGTCTTTGAATTTTAGCTTCTCTGCATAGATGCTGAGCTTTGTTGTGATATGTAAAATGTCTCTTAGATTTTTAGAAATGACAAGAGAAACTAAAGATAAGGGATAAACATGAGGTGATGACGCACTAATTTAATGCTCTTCTGTGTCACTGAGGTTAAGGAAGTGGTGTGCTCATATGTACGGATGTTTACAGTAATCAGTATGCAAATATGAAATATACATTTACAGCAGTTAGCGGACGCCATTATCAAGACAAACTTAATGGGCTGGGATGGTGCAGTGTTGCAAGAAGTTAACAGGGTTGATGCATACAGTGGGGCAAAAAAGTATTTGGTCAGCCACTGATTGTGCAAGTTCTCTTACTTAGAAAGATGAGAGAGGTCTGTAATTTTCATCATAGTTACACTTCAACTATGAGAGACAAAATGAGAAAAAAAATCCAGGAAATCACATTGTAGGATTTTTAAAGAAATTTAATTGTAAATCATGGTGGAAAATAAGTATTTGGTCAATAAATTTGGTTCAACTCAATACTTTGTAACATAACCTTTGTTGGCAATGACAGAGATCAAACATTTCCTGTAAGTCTTCACCAGGTTGGCACACACTGTAGCTGGTATTTTGGCCCATTCCTCCATGCAGATCTCCTCTAGAGCAGTGATGTTTTGGGGCAACACGGACTTTCAAGTCCCTCCACAAATTTTCTATGGGGTTGAGGTCTGAAGACTGGCTAGGCCACTCCAGGACCTTGAAAGACTTTTTACGGAGCCACTCGTTGCCCGAGCGGTGTGTTTGGGATCATTGTCATGCTGGAAGACCCAGCCACATTCCATCTTCAATGCTCTCACTGATGGAAGGAGGTTTTGGCTTAAAATCTCACGATACATGGCCCCGTTCATTCTTCCCGTAACATGGATCAGTCGTTCTGTCCCCTCTGCAGAAAAGCAGCCCCAAAGCATGATGTTTATACCCCGTACTTCACAGTAGGTGTGGTGCAACTCAGCATTCTTCTTCCTCCAAACACGGCAAGTTGAGTTTCTACCAAAAGTTCTATTTTAGTTTCATCTGACCACATGATATTCTCCCAATCCTCTTCTGGATCATCCATATGCTCTCTGGCAAACTGCAGACGGGCCTGGACATGTACTGGCTTAAGCAGGGGGACACACCTGCCACTGCAGGATCCGAGTCCCTCTCGGTGTAGTGTGTTACTGATGGTAGCCTTTGTTACTTTGGTCCCAGCTCTCTGCAGGTCATTCATCAGGTCCCTCCGTGTAGTTCTGGGATTTTTGCTCTCTGGGATTTTCTCATGATCATTTTGACCCCACGGGATGAGATGTTGCGTGGGGCCCCAGATGTTCTTGTATGTCTTCCATTTTCTTACAATTGCTCCCACAGTTGGTTTTGGCCATGGTTGAGTTTGGAGTCTGACTGTTTGAGGCTGTGAACAGGTGTCTTTTATACAGATAACGAGGTCAAACAGGTGCCATTAATACAGGTAACGAGTGGAAGACAGAAGAGCTTCTTAAAGAAGACCAAATACTTATTTTCCACCATGATTTACAATTAAATTCTTTAAAAATCCTACAATGTGATTTCCTGGATTTTTTTTCTCATTTTGTCTCTCATAGTTGAAGTGTACCTATGATGAAAATTACAGACCTCTCTCATCTTTCTAAATAGGAGAACTTGCACAATCAGTGGCTGACCAAATACTTTTTTGCCCCACTGTAGCTAAAGAGGTCCCGGTTCAATCTAGACCTATGTGGAGTTTGCATGTCATCCTCATGTCTGCGTGGGTTTACTCTTGGTACTCGGCTTTCCTCACATATTCCAAATATGTTAGGTTGCTATTAATTGCCACAGAGTGAATGCATTTGACTAGTATTGTTATGAGCTTGCGCACAAATAACCATGGATGCTGTTATGGATAAATTCATCAAAAATGTTTTTTAATATTGTTTATTTTGTTGGGTTTTGTTTTGTGTTGTGAAAAACATGATTCCTTAATGTTACTAACAGAACATAAGTGGCTAACTCAGGAGGATATAACAAAACCACTTTTTTGTTGTCATAAGAGTCTTTGCAACGGATACAAGTCAAATGTATTTATGTAGCCTTTTTTTTTTTTTGCAGTGGAGCGTTGTCTCAAAGCAGCTTTACAAATATCAAGGCCCAAAGCCCTAATTGAGCAAGCCTAGGAAAACTCCCTAAATGTTATAAGGAAGAAATTTTGGGAGAACCCAGACTCAAAAAGGGACCCAACCTCCTTATGCAGCCTTAAAGCCAGAATTAAATGAAGTTATCTATTCAATAAGCTTATAGTAATAGTTCCAATATGCAGAAGTTAAATATAAAAATGAAAAGAAAGGACATATTTAAAGAAAATATAATAAATACAAATAACATGTAATAATATTACATGTTATAATATAACATGACTATGATAAAGTAAAGATACATTATTAGGAAGAGTACAATAAAAGTAAATAGAGTCACTGCAGGATCTCATGTCCTCAGCAGGAAAGCTTTCTTGGCATGGATACATGACTCAAGGTTAAAGAGGACTGAAGGCCAGGTCAGTCGGACAGTCCTGCCCAACACTAGAGGCTACTTGGCCAAAGACAAGGCAGAGACAGACTCCAGCCAATGGAACCAGAGTCTAAATAAGTGTGTTTTTAGTCTAGACTTGAAAATTGGGAGTGTGTTTGGTACTGAGTTAATATTAATACAAGCTCCATTCATGGAAAGGAAAGCCACTTACTCAGTGACAATGACGACCCTTCCAATCTAGTGGGTCACACTGTGTTTTTATTGTTTCCTCACTTAAGCAATCGCAGTGCTTAGGATATTTGATGCTAGTCTTCCTTCCATTAGGCTGTTTGAGTTTAAAGACAATCGTACATGATGCTTTTATCTGTAACCGCTACTTCCAAACACTCTCTCGGGCTCAAAGGGACAGCACTCATTACCAATTAGAAAGGAGAAATCTGACACACAAGTCATCTTCATGATACGCCACAATTGTTGAACGTCGTATTGATCCCAGTGTCCTTTTGCTTTAATGCTTATATTCGAGGCAGTGTTTTTAAGATCTACATTAAGCTTTAAGTGGATTGATTGCTACCGCTGCTCTATTGGTGATCTTCATGTTGGATTAACTTCTCTCTTTCCACTGGTAGGTGTGAAACCAAATGGAGCATGTCTAGACGCGGATGCTTTAAGGGTTCAAAGCAAGGGGCATCCACAGAGCAGTGCGAGGCACCTCAGGGGCCCGGCATTCACATCTATCTGTTTTGGACCAAAAATGGAGATCGCTATCTGACTCACCAGGATGGTGAGGTGACAGCTGAGGAACTGTCAGTCAGCGCAGCAGAGGCAGTGGGTAAGACTGGCACTTGACAGTGGGGTTTGCTTCATTCTGCTTTAATGTCGGGTATTTAATGGATTTTGGTGTGTTTGCTATCACGTGCAGGGATCACACCTGTTTGCCATGCTCTGTTTGCGTTGTACGACCCTTCTTGCTACTGTTGGTACAATCCTAACCACAAATTCAACCCAGAAAACCAGTCAAGCTTGATTCTGCACTTCCGCATGAGGTCTGTATTTTGTTTTGCTGATCAGCTTGAAAAGTACAGTACTGTAACTACAACATTCTGCAGGATGTAGACAGTTAAATAAAGCATAATAAAGGATTTAGTATTAGCAGCTGCATGCTGACCTACATGCTAACTTGTGCAGGTACTACTTTCGAAACTGGCATGGGCTGAGTGAGAAGAAACCAACAGTGGTGCGTTATGCTGTTCGATCAGGAAGTGAGCAGGGGGCACCTCTGCTCGAAATGACATCTCTGGAGTACCTCTTTGCCCAGGTAGGTTTTTTTCTGTGCTGTCAGTCTACAAAGAGCCGCTCATGGTTTTACATTCTGTTTTGGTAATACGTAGACTTGTACTTGAGGAACTCTTCTAACCCCTGTATGTGTCTAACCATTATTTTCCTATCGTATGCAGTATTATATATGAACCAAATGAATACTACTCGATTCATTTTCTAATTGTGCTTTTGGCTGGTCGCAGGCAAAATGTGATTTTGTGAATGATGTGACATCACTGGAGGATGTGAAGGATGAGGCAGAGCTCAGTAGCTTTAAGAACGAATGCCTGGGCATGGCTGTGCTGCACTTGTCCCACAAGGCTTTACAGAATGGCGTCTCCTTACAGGAAGTGGCCAGAAAGACCAGGTGTGAAGTTTAGTTTTTGCACTGCTTTAGATACTTATCTCATTAATATGCTTAATATAAAAAAGCACATGTTCTCACAAAAGGAAGTACAGGTATGCGCCATTTAACGACCACCCGATCAACGTCCATTAACCTTACAGGCTCATCACTCCCGCCATGTGACTCCCTACTTCATGCACTGCCGACTTCCTCATCCGAGTACGGCAGTACTGTATATATTACAGTGGTGATTGAAAGTTTGTGAACCTTTTAGAATTTTCTGTATTTCGGCATAAATATGACCTAAAAATATCATCAGCTTTTCACACAAGTCCTAAAAGTAGATCAAGAGAACCCAGTTAAACAAATGAGAGAAAAATATTAAGCGGTAATTTATTTATTGCGGAAAATGATCCAATATTACATATTAGTGAGTGGCACCCCCCTGTGCACCAATAACTGCAACTAAATGTTTCCTGTAACTGTTGATCAGTCCTGTTCTCAGTACAGAACAGCTTCAACTCTGGGATGTTGGTGGGTTTCCTCACATTAACTGCTCTCTTCAGGTCCTTCCACAGCATTTCTATTGGATTAAGGTCAGGACTTTGACTTGGCCATTCCAAAACATTAACTTTTTTTTTTTTATTGAACATTCTTCTTTAACCATTCTTTGGTAGAACGACTTGTGTGCTTAGGGTCGTTGTCTGCATGACCCACCTTCTCTTGAGATTCAGTTCATGGACAGATGTCCTGACATTTTCCATTAGAATTCTCTGATATAATTCAGAATTCATTGTTCCATCAATGATGGCAAGTGGTCCTGCCCCAGATGCAGCAGAACAGGCCCAAACCATGATACTACCACCACCATGTTTCACAGATGGGATACGCTTCTTTTGCTGGAATGCAGTATTTCTTTTCTCCAAACATAGTGCTTTTCTTTTAAACCAAAAAGTTCTATTTTGGTCTCATCCATCCACAAAACATTCCTCCAATAGCCTTCTGGCTCATCCACGTGATCTTTAGCAAACTGCAGACGAGCAGCAATGTTCTTTTTGGAGAGCAGTGGCTTTCTCCTTGCAACCCTGCCATGCACACCATTGTTGTTCAGTGTTCTTCTGATGGTGGACTCATGAACATTAGCCAATGTGAGAGAGGCCTTCAGTTGCCCTTAGAAGTTACCCTGGGGTCCTTTGTGACCTCGCCAACTATTACACGCCTTGCTCTTGGAGTTGATCTTTGTTGGTCCATCTTTTCTAGTGAGGGTAACATCGGTCTTCAATTTCCTCCATTTGTACACAATCTGTCTGACTGTGGATTGGTGGAGTCCAAATTCTTTAGAGATGGTTTATAACCTTTTCCAGCCGGATGAGCATCAACAACTCTTTTCCTGAAGTCCTCAGAAATCTCCTTTGTTCGTGCCATGATACACTTCCACAAACGTTTGTGGTGAAGAGCAGACTTTGATAGATCCCTGTTCTTTAAATAAAACAGGGTGTCCACTCACACCTGATTGTCATCCCACTGATTGAAAACACCTGACTCTATTTTCACCTTCAAATTAACTGCTAATCTTAGAGGTTCACATACTTTTGCCACTCACTAATATTTAATATTGGATCATTTTCCTCAATAAATAAATGACCAAGTATAATATCTGTGTCTAATTTGTTTAACTGGGTTCTCTTTATCTACTTTATCTATTATTGGATTCCCAACATATAGTCCTGTCTCACAGAATATAATGTGGTTGTTACAAGGCACATACCTGTAATACGTTTTTTCTGTAAATCTCTAAATTGAACTAAATAATTTTGAATCTGGAATGGAATAAAAGCACAAAGTGTACTAATATGTCTGATATATGTATTTCACATTACTTTCGTGCAGCTTTCTGCACTGCATCCCCAGCTCTTTCTCACGCCACATCGCCCATTACAATTTTCTGACCAAGTTCAGAATCCGGCGCGTGTTTGCTGAGTTTGTACGGAGCTTCCAGCAACACACTGTGAGCCAGAGTATGCTCGGGTCCCAGGAAGTGATGTATAAATACCTGTCTACGCTGGAGCGCCTGGCTCCCCGCTTTGGCACCGAGACCTTCTCTGTGTTCCACCTGGAGTCGAGGCTTGGCGGAGATGGCAGTGGCTCGTACCTGAATGCGTCACGAAGGCGTGAGCCATCGGAGGAGATTACATGTACTGAGCCAACACACGAGGTCATGGTGTCTGGCACTACTGGCATCCAGTGGAGGACGATATCGACTCAGAGGGTAGGTGTTAATTATGCTGCTAAGTAGCAAAAGTATTTTTGGGTCCCTGTCTGATGCCAGTGTGTTGCAGGCTCGGGAGAATAATTACATGGGTAATGACTACTTGGTTAAGAGGAAGCGAGTGAAGCAGAGAGTTGCCCAACAGGAAGATAACATGCCAGAGAGCTGGAATGATTTCTGTGACTTCCCTGACATCTCACACATTGCCATTACAGGGGCAAATGTCTACATCAGCCGACAAGACAACTCTGCAATGGTGAGTCCTGGAACCTTCATTTGTACCACTATACCTTGTTCTCATGCTAGAAGTGACTAAAACTTAAGGATGAAATAATACGAACTGTGTAGGGCTACATGGAGTAAATCACTTTTTGCAGAATGATTCTGCTGCGCTTTGCTGAGTGTGTTTTTGCGCTGGTCAGTTGGCTGGACAGTTGACTCCATCTGCACAGTGATTAGTTTTCAGATGGTGAAATAAGTTCGTTGTCAAGCTGTCTTTAATGCAAACCAATTTCCGAAGTTTGCAGATTGCTGTCTTTTGAGCAACATCCACCTTTTCAAAATCATGACGTAGACTGTAAGGCTGGTGGTGTCTGTATTTTGTCTGTTGGAGCTGTTTGATCACTCATTTTTAACTTCAGTCAAGTGCTTTTAGGTAGAATGCTAGCTTGGTTTTTGGCATTAGGATTGCTGCACGCACTTAATGTGCATGCACCAGAGTCTATCCTATGTGGCTTCATGAAGCTCAATGCATGTTTTTGACTGTTTTTGCAAAGCGAGTGACACAGTCGATAATGTCAGCTTGCACATCGTTAACACAACAGTCAAGACAGGGATTTATCTTTTTTACCAAGGAGAACTGGTGCTCCTGATTTTAAATTAACAAGAGCACACACAAAAAATCCAGGAGCACAAACTTAATTTATTTTTTCTTTCTTATTTTTACTTGATTCCTCCAGTTAGCCATGAAAAAAAAAAAAAAATAGAAAAATAAAACTCACAATTGTTTTTCACAACATAAAACATTATACAAGTTAATATGTAATAATGGAAATACATTTGTATTTTAAAATAGTTTACATACAGTGGTGCTTCAAAGTTTGTGAACCCTTTAGAATTTTCTATATTTTTGCATAAAAATGACCTAAAACATCATCAAATTTTCACAAAAGTCCTAAAAGTAGATAAAGAGAACCCAGTTAAATATAACCAGCTAAAATATTATACTTGGTCATTTATTTATTGAGGTAAATTATCCAATGTTACATATTAGTGAGTGGCAAAAGTATGTGAACCTTTGCTTTCAGTATCTGCTGTGACCCCCCCTGTGTAGCAATAACTTCTATTAACTAAACATTTCCTGTAACTGTTGATCAGTCCTGCACACCGGCTTGGAGGAAATTAAAGCCCATTCCTCCGTACAGAACAGCTTCAGCTCTGGGATGTTGATTCCAGTTATAAATTATAATTGACAGTACCATATTTTCCGGGCTATAACGCGCACCGGGTTATAAGACGCAATATCAGTGATCGGCTGCTAACGGATCTATTTTCATACATAAAGCGCACCGGGTTATAAGGCGCATGAAATGAAACAAAACTCTTAAGTTCCCTCGGAAGCTCAGTTTGGTCTTTACCTGGCACAGGGCGTCTTCTTGCTTCCTCCACTTCTGTACCAGTGATTCGTTAATGTTGAATTCTCTCGCAGCTGCTCTATGTCCATGTTGTACTGCGTGACCGATAGCGTTGTGTTTGAAATCCGCTTCGAAAATAAATAAATGAATGAATGCACGTACCCTAATGCTGAAGCACATACCGTATTACTCCGCGATGCTGCGCACTACGGTTGCCGTGAGCTCATAACTTACCAAGGCCGTGCTAAAAACATTTTGACCGATTTATGAAGCACCGTGTACCATCCTACAATCGGTTCTAGGTCAGAAGGCTCAACCAGAATTAATTCATACATTAGACGCACCGCATTTAAAGGCGCACTGTCGATTTTTGAGAAAATTAAAGGATTTTAAGTGCGCCTTATGGTCCGAAAAATACGGTATACTGAAACAGTTTCTAAAGAAAGCTGTAGGCTTGTATCTGGACCTGTTCTCTCCCTAGCTTAGCTTTGTGGCATTGGCCACACAAATATCAATCACTACACACTTGCTTAAAGTGTACTTCATTACAGCCTGGATAAGAGTTCTTTATCAGTTAGTGCAAGGGTACAAGTACAAGCACAGACACTAAATTGCAGCTCCCCCCATGTCGCTCTGTTGCAGACGGTAAGGAATACATCAGTACTGTAAGGCACCAAAAACGCACTCTTGCGCTAAACCCCGGGCATAAATGGTGCAACGCAATTACATTATTTACATTACATTAACAACTTGCACTGTGAGCTTTTATCAACTAATAAAAAGACATGTACACATCAAACAGATCACAGGCGCACGGGAAACCAAAAAAATAAACAGACCATCGAGTCGCTCGCTAAACTTTAAGCCGTAGCCTATGCTAAGCGCTGAAAGGACAAACAAACACGGAGTGGCAGAGCATTAACTGTTTAAGCTTAAAGGGACTTGAGGCCTTTTCACAAGTAACATACGCACGTCTGTTTAATACGGAGTCTGTTTAATTCCTGCGCTGGTCTGATGCGTTAAAATCAGGCTGACCAATCAGAGCTTGGTTGTCAAGCAGAACGCTGACTATAAAAACATGGATATTAAAGAAGAGATCAGGTGGAGTACAGCTGAAAGGCTGGAGAGTGATAGTGAGATAGTGATAAGTCTCACAGTGACTGTATGGAACCGTTTTCCTATTTTTCGAAGTGCATCTTCATCGTCTTCCTGCACTAATCTTCGCTCGTGTCTTTGTTGACGATGTGACAAAGACATGGTGACACACACTAAGAGAAGGGAAATTAAAGAAAGCAAAGTGGACAGGGAGTTTTTAGACAAAAAAAACACGTCGGACTTGGTGTGAAGGTCCCACTACGTCAAAAAATCACATCCATCTTTTTCTTGTGTAAAAATCGGACTCGGTGTGAAAAGGCCTTTATTCACATGAACTGAATTTTGAATTAAAGTTAGTCAAAGGATGGTGCTGTTCATCTGTGTGGCTGTTTGTGCCGCTGTCAGTGTCACAAGTGCACAAGTGTAGGCTAAATGTGACCGGCACTGAATCGGTTATATGAGACTGATCAGCTGATCACCAGTCACAGCCGATCATGCTAAAAACCGGCCGATCGATCGGTGCATCTATAGTGTGTAAACCTACTACTACTATAGCCAGATTTGACAAGAGTCTAGAGGTGCTTGGACCAGAGGAGTGTTTCCAATTCATTTGCTCTGTATAATATTCTGTACTCTGTTATGGTCCACAATTGACAATTATCAACTGGAACTGTGACAAACTTGCCTGGGAAAATTGCCACGGATCACTGTTCTTTAGAGACTTTGAGTTGTTTTTCAATTGGCGTCTGTCTGTGCGACTGTGGTTGTTCTTTTTATACGACATTTGTTATTTTGTTCCCTTTTCTGTCTGTTAGACAGTGTAGCTTCCAGTCATGTGTACTTTTAGCTTCCACTTTATCTATCCAATTGAAATGGCTATAAAAGACTTATCGTATGTTTTGTAGGATTTGCGTTTGAAGTCCAACCTTGAGGCTCGCTCTCTGGTTTCACTGCTCGATGGATACTTCCGCCTGACAGCAGATGCCCACCACTACCTCTGTCATGAGGTGGCCCCACCCAGAGTGGTTCTGAGTGAGGCCAATGGGCTTCATGGACCCATATTGTAGGTGTCTTTCATTCATACATACATACTCTTTAAGCCTATTACAGACAGTTCGTACAGCTGCTGAGGTGTTTTGTCCTTTTTTTAATTTTAGTGACGAGTTTGTTCTACAGAAACTGAAGAAGGAATCTATAGAAGATGGGGCGTATGTAGTCCGCTGGAGCTTTTTGGACTACCATCGCATCATACTAGCGGTTCTGGGCAGGTCACAGGTACTATTCATACCCATCTGATTCAGTGAACAAAACACTTAAGGCAGTCCTGCAATAAACTCACAGTTCTGTTAAAACAGTACAGAATGTTTGAGTATTGGCTATGGCTTATAAATGTTTGTGGTTATATTTGTCTCCGTAGGATGGGCAGAGCTACATGCATAAGCAGTTCAAAATCATGCAAAAGGATTCTGTGTTTACATTAGAGGGCTGGGATCAAGAGTTCTCCAGTGTGAAAGAGCTGACAGAAAGCCTGAAGACGTATGTGCTGAAATCTGGCCAAGACTGCTTCACTGTGAAAAAGTGCTGTCTGCCCAGACCTGCAGGTGATTGGTGGTATTGTTGTTCAAATATGCCCTCTGGCCTAAAGTATATACATCGCACACGTGCTTGTCGAACATCCAGCAATGGGCATTAATATAAAGCCTCCACCCTGTTTGGAAGAGAACATGACTGTGAGCATTTCCAGTCAGCCATAAGAGTATTAGTGAGGCTGGGAACCGATATTAGGATTTGGTGGTATTAACTTTTTTCATACCCTCTTCAGATAATATTGTGGTATACAAGTGTTACTGCTGTGGGGATGAAAACAAACCTTAGAGTATATTAATGAGTATTCGCATATTTTATTACAAAAAATGAAACAAGCAGAACATCAAAGATCTCTCACTAACCACTTCTATACAAAACTGGCAAAAATAGAAGTCCTTAACAAGGAATAACACAATGTGCTACCCATGGTTTGATTTATCAAGCCATTAAAATGTGCGAAGCCACCAAGAGAGTGCTGGGAGGAGTTTGGGGTGTGCATTACTGGAATGATATTCAGTATAATACTCTTTCAGGGCAATTGGCAGATAATTAAAGGAGATGTGAAGGCATGGATGGGACCATTATGATCAGCGTAATCACAATAGCATTTCTGAGATATTGAAAGCTATAAGTTATATACAATTTATTCGTCTTACATTGAAATGTTAAGAGATGAAACAAGTCTGAGAATGGCCTATTTATATTTCAAAATGGTTTCATTTTCCATTTCAGTTACATTCGATGCACTTCCCCCTCTTTGTAAAATAATATGTCATCGTTTCAAATACGTCAATGCAATAATTTCACGGTCAGGACAAATTCGGAACTAAAACTGACTTACTTCTCGAGCACCACTCTGTGCACTCTCCAAGTCCGGTTTAGAGTCTGTTCAGAATGTGTGTCTTTGAGACTTGGTTGCCATGAATGAATGAATAAATGTATAAATAAATAAATAAATCAGAACACTATGCTGAAAGATGGAAGAGACAAAAAGCATTCTTATGTAACAGATTCACTATACCAACCATCAGCACGGACATTAATGACTCATTGGACGATAGCAATTGACCTTGTAACCAAACTATTCGGCACCATCTAGTCAATAACAGCATCCTTGTCTGAAGACTTGGCTGTCTCTTAACCGCTCTAGTGGTGCTTTAAGTAGGTAAATCCAACGTGTGAAGCAGAAATCTGGTGCATAGCATTTTAAAAATACTGCTGTATTTTATTACTGTGGTATTTCCAAACAACCCTATTGTGTACAGGGATGTATTCAGACTATTCAGGTTCTTTCACACTGAACTTACCAAACTATCTCGATGGATTGTACAGTGGTGCTTGAAAGTTTGTGAACTCTTTAGAATTGTCTATATTTCTGTGTAAATATGACCTACAACATCATTGGATTTTCACACAAGTCCTAAAAGTAGATAAAGAGAACCCAGTTAAACAAATGAGACAAAAATATTATACTTGGTCATTTATTTATTGAGGAAAATGATCCAGTATTACATATTAGTGAGGCAAAAGTATGTGAACCTTTGCATTCGTATGTGTGTGTGTGTGTGTGTGTGTGTGTGTGTGTGTGTGTGTGTATATATATATATAAGATAAATAGAATATAATATACAACACACACACACAAGCACACATAGAATGCTATATATTAATATATATTATAAATAAAATATCTATAAGTGTGTGTGTGTGTGTGTGTGTGTGTGTGTATATATTATATATATATATATATATAATATATATCTATATATATATATATATATAATATAGATTTCTATATCTATATATATATATATATATATTCCACAAGGTCACTGTACCACTAAAGAAATAAAGTGCCACAAAGCTCTAGCACACAAATCATTAGAAAGTCATCATGTACAGGAATTATTATTATGTATTATTATTTCACTGTCACACAGTGGGATACAACACCAGGTCATTAATTCTCCTTCAGCAAACTTCTGTAAAATATGACAGTTTAATGTTTGCTTTACACCACCCCACAGATGCTTGCCACTGTGCATGGTGATTTTAGGCTTGTGCGTGGCTGTCCCAGGTCATTTCCTGTATTATTTTAGATGTCTAGACTTCCTCAAGAAGAATGTTGGTAAATTATTTTCCTCATGTTTGCACCTACAGAGTTGTCTAACCTCCTTGTCATAAGACGGGACATGAATGGCAGTGGCAAGCCCTTGTCTGAAACCCTCAACCTCTGTCAGCTGAGATTCCATCAGATTAAAGACAAAGAGATAACACAGGTTTGTCTGATTCAGTGTGTATGTTATTGGCACGAATTAATCATTTAGAAGTTCTTCATTGAATGTCTTATCCTGCTCTGATCTCTCTGTGTAGCCACTGGGGATGTCAAATCTGTCAGTACTTAGGTGCCAAGTTGTTATAGATTGCTGCAACAATCCTTGCACTTTGCTATATGGGAGCAGGTTTGCCAAGTCTTACGGGGAATATTTCTTGGAACGTTCTGTATTTATATCGCAGATTTCTTGTTAGGTAATGTTATGCGGTATGAAGGTAGTTAGCCATTCTTTTGGTTTTCAGGAGCAGCACTTGGGCCGTGGAACCAGGACCAACATCTACTCAGGCCGTTTGATGGTCCGTAGTGGAGCAGAAGATGAAGAGGATGAATGGAATAACAACCACACTAACGGAAAAGGCATCCGTGTGGTTCTCAAAATCCTCGACCAGAGCCATAAGGACATAGCACTGGTGAGAGAGGCTACTCCCTTTCATGTGGAAATTGCATCATAGCATGGTCATTTAACAATATTATGACTATAAATCCCATAACCCTTTTTCTTTTGGCCATTTTGCAGGCGTTCTTCGAGACAGCAAGCCTCATGAGTCAGGTGTCTCATAGTCACCTGGTTTTTGTGCATGGTGTTTCAGTCAAGGGATCTGAGAGTGAGTGGTGTGCTCTTTATTTGGAATTTCCTCTTTTGAACCAGCCGCCTGAAGTTGTTTGCACCTGCTTCCGCAGTTCCCTAATGCAATTGTCTCAGTGGATTAATGACAGCCTGTTGGCGAGGCCTGCTAGAGCTCCACCGTTCTTCCCATTGCTAAGAGTTACATTTGCAACAATGATCCAAATTTAGTGACCTCAAGTTTTCCTGTCTGTGCAGATATCATGGTGGAGGAGTTTGTCGACTTCGGTCCCTTAGATGTCTTCCTGCACAAAGAGAAAGCCCGTGTGACGCCTCAGTGGAAGTTTACAGTTGCAAAGCAGTTGGCTAGTGCATTGTGCTATCTTGTAAGCCCAGAAACGGTTATCAGTCCAACCAAAATCCTGGTGAGATGTTGCATTTGAAGTGCAATCACCCTTACAGCTCATTTTAACACTTTCCCCTCTAGGAAACAAAACGCTTGGTTCATGGGAATGTCTGCGCAAAGAATATTTTGGTTGCACGCAAGGGTCTGGAGGAGGGCACGTTTCCATTTGTGAAGCTGAGTGACCCTGGCATAGCGCTGTCTGCCCTCTCGCGCGGAGGTACGTAACTTAAACTACACTGTATGGCCAAAAAAATATGTAACTGGTGAATAGGGGTGTGTAATCTTGACAAAAAAAAGATATCTCGATATTTTCTGGGATTATATCAATAAGGATAACAATATTCAAAAAAATGTTTGTTCCCAGTTGTTAAGTGTGTTTTCCTGATTGTTTGTACCCTACATGAATAGAAAAAAGTTATTATTCCCAGTAAACTTTGCTTTTGTGGTCAGCACAATGATATTTTGAAATTGATGTATTTTTAAGGATATTCGCCATATTTCAAGATACTTAAGAAGCTTCTGGAATTGTGAGAACTATCAAGAATTTCTAGAACTGTCCCGAATTATCAGAACTTTCTGGGACTGACAGAATTGTAGGTAGCTGTATAACTACAGTTATATAGGGCCACTATAGCCCTTCCTGAGAGACGGAGAGACATGATCTAATTGATTGGGATTGCATAGTAAGTGGGCAACAGCCATCACAGACAAAGGGGAACTGACCTAGACAGACGGGTGTGAATTCATTCTCTATTCAGATTCTGATAACGACAGTATTCACACTTCAGCCCACACCCATTACAGGAGGAGCTTAGGAAGGACCACTACTTTCAAATGTATATATTGTGTGTTACTCTGCTACCGGGTGATCAGTCTTTGTCTGCTGAGTCCTCAGTACACTCTTGTGCTTTGATACTGCATGGAATAAAGATTGACCATTTTTATCGAGTTTGGAGAGACATCCTTTTTCCTTACAGTACACAGCAACTTAGTTCATTTAGATGGCATCAAGAGGTTGCATACATCCAGCAGACGCGTTTTGCTATGTATGTGGCCATTTTATAAAGACAAGAGCGAAAAAGTACTGTGGAAGCATCTGCTAAGATGTGTGAGGCCTACAAAGCATACTTCGGCATGCCTGTTGGTGACCTGTTTCTATAATAAAAATTCATAATTTTCATTGCCGTGGTCACAAAAGTGAAGTTTATGATGAATGTAAGCAATTTTTAATTTGTTTTAGACATAAGCAATTGGAATATACATTAAAAAGCTGGGAAAAAACTCGTGTTTACAAGTGTCAATTAGACCATACTTTTGCAGTATGTTTTGGTGTAAAGTATTCAAACGCTTTGACCCATTTTCTTCAGCCGCTTGAGTTGGGCACTGTATCTTTTAATGATGGTAATTTTGTGACAGCATTTTGTCATCATTTTTCTGCATCCGTTTGCTTTTATTGTTGTAAGGCACTTTTATTGGCAGAATGATTTCCGTTATAAGGCCTCAATTTCCTCCTTCGGGATTAATAAAGTATCCATCCACCCATCGTGAAAAAACATCATCCATCGATGAGTGTGTTTTCCTGCTGGTAACCCTGAGGCGATGGGAAGAGTAAATTGGCTGCTTTTAAGCCCATCTTCATATGTGGCACAGTGCTAAGTTTTTTTGCAGAGATGAAATACGTCAGCTTTCAAGTATTAATGCAACTGCATTTTCGACATAGTTTGCAGATTGTTTGTCTTTTGAGGAACCTCTTGTCTTTTCAAAGCCAAACAACCACCTCTGTGAAGTGAGGAATGCGCCATGTCTAGCAATGAAATCTACAGTGTAGAAGGCAAGGCGGGTGGTGTCCGTATTTTTGGTCTCCTGAAACAGTTTTGTTCACGCCAATTTTTAACTTTAGTCCTTTTAGGGAAATGCTAAGCCTTCATTGTGGCCGCGCATGCACTTGTGCATAAAGCCCAGTAGAAATCTGTTCTGTGGTGCTCATAGCATTAATAGGGTGAACCCTTAAGGTGTGTTTTTACTGTTTTTTGAAAAAATACGTAACATACTCGATAATGTCTCACCACTCGTTAAAACAATGAAGATATTAGCGCAGGACGGTACACTATCGCCACCCGTAGTGGTGATTTTGTTTTTTTTGTGCCAATTCACTAGTAAGAGTTCTTAATATGGACCTCTTTTTAATGATGCGGAAAAACTTGTTCATGCGTTTTAACCTTAAGGTTGGATTACTGGTAACGCCTTACTTACTGGATGCTCTAGTAACTCTATAAATAAACTTCAGGTTAGTTCAGAATGCAGCTGCCGCGAGTGCTACTTCTAACTAGAAAATTTGATTCATAGCACTCCTGTTCTTCATCACTGCACGGTTTACCAGTCAATTCCTCCCGCATTGATAAAAAATACTTCTTATAACTTATAAAGCTCTACATGGCCTGGCCCCACATTATCTGAGTGACCTCTTAGAGTTTTACAATCCAACTCGTCTACTTCGTTCGCAGGGTGCAGGACTTCTTTTAGTTCCTACAATTAAAAAAGTCACAGCAGGGGGAAAGGCTTTCTCATACATGGCCCCCCAATTATGGAATAAACTTCCCACTTTCGTTCGAGACTCAGACACCCTCCAAAGTTTTAAGTCTAGGCTAAAGACATACTTATTTACACAGGCTTTTGACTAGATTTAGACCAGGATGCATGGCTTGCGTCACTGGGGCCGGAGTCTGGAGTCATGTCTGGCCTGCCTGCCTTGTCCGTTAGCCAGGAGTGTTGGGTGGGCGGTCTGGCTGAACTGGGCTTTGGTCCTCTTGATCTTGACTCGTGCATCCTTGCCTTAGAATAAGGGCAGAACTGGGGGTTCAGAGTAAAAGAGTCTTATGGTGATCAGAGACGTTGGGTTGCTGTCTTCTTCCTCCCTTGGGGTTGCCAATGTCTCATGTGATCCCTCTTGGCTGTGTTTCCCTCCACCATTCTCCTCTTTCTAAGCTTTCTAGTCGAGCGCTAGAGCTAATGCTGGGCCGGGGTCTCATGCTACCCTTGATCATGATTGACATGGCAGCAGTATTGTTAACTAACACTGTGCTCTAATCAATATCTAATTACATTTTTTCTGTTTTTCTCTCCGAGCTGTGTTCCCAGTTCCGTCCTAACCATGATTGTACATTGATGGAGCTCCACTGTGCAATTCACATTTATTCTGACCATGACTCCATGACTTTAGTTTCGCTCTAATTTATCATCATACCACCCAACCCCGGCCACTTAATGGTCCGATGTGCATACTTCACATTCTATTCCAACTTTAACTCCTGACTTTAGTTCGCTCTTAGATTTATCATCTACGCCGCCCAAGGAGTTGGGTCCCCTTTTTGAGTCTTGGTCCTCCCAAGGTTTCTTCCTAGAACTAGGGAGTTTTTCCTTGCCACTGTCGCCCTAGGCTTGCTCAATTTGAGATTGGACGTAGTTATTAGGAGATAATCTAAACCTGTAAAGTTGCTTTGAGACAATGCTCCATTGTAAAAAGCGCTATATAAATAAATCTGACTTGACTTGACTTGACCTTAATATCCCATAGACAGTCAGTGGCAGTAGATTATACTGTACAGAACACCTCAGTGTCTGTGTGATCCCATTTATAATTGATATCGTCACTTGCATCTGAATTGTGTCATAACCAAAATATTAGCAACATTCTTGGTAGTCAATTGCAGCGTTACATGCAACAGGTAAATCAGCTCTTAACACTGGACCACCCACTTCCTGTGTTGTGTACAGTATGTATTGCCGTAAGATAGTTGCTTCATTAGAGGTTGCGATATTATGTAATCTCTTGCATTTCCTTAAGCTAAGCAGAAGGCCCCAAATTTGGGGAGTTAATGTTTAGGGGATGGCTGTCAAAATGTTAATATAAAGCAACAATGAACTGTGGACTGTGTTCTGTGGTAGCCTAGCGGTTAAGGTACTGGACTATGGACCAAAAGGTCCAGGGTTCAAATCCCATCTCTGCCAAGCTGCCACTGTTGGGTCCTTGAGCAAGGCTCCTAACCCACAATTGTTTGGATTGTAAGATTGCATCAATTGTAAGTTGCTCTGGATAAGGGCGTCTGCTAAATGCTGTAAATGTAAACAATGACACGGCTTGTGGCCACAGCTAGTGCTACTCTTGTTTTGGTTCGAAAGGAGTTTGTGTACTTTTTGGACAGTGCTATTTGTCCAAATAGCTGATAAACATTCAAAAGTTGCTTGCATTTATCAGCTTTGCTTGTCCTCCATGATTGTTTGACCAGCCATGCAGGGATGGACATCATGGATCATGTGTGCTAGTCAAAGTATTGGGCAAGGCTTTGATAATCCTATGCCTCTTTGAGAGAAGAAACTGCATTTCCACTTGTTTAACTGGCTGCAATCTGTCCCAAACCTCTTCCTGAAGTTGTTGAGCAATTGAAATTAGTTTGAATACAAGTGCATCTTTCGCACATTTTTATGTGGCTTCTCTCTATCTGCATACAATCCTGATACTCAAGGTGCATGAAATGACCTAGTGTGAATGGAGTCAGTGACACAACAGGTCAGTTCATCAACTCTCTGCCATGCCCTCCTACATAGCTGTATAGCATTAATGGAGAACTCTTTCAGGTGCCTGTTGAGATGAATTGGAATGCCAACATGAGCCATCCTTTTTGTTCTATCCCAGTAGCCAATCTCATAGTCATGGTCCAAAATCTAGAGGAAAACCTTCAAAGTGTATATGCTGTTGTAGCAGCAAGAAAATGAGGCAGTCCTAATACCCACATTTTTTTAGATGTTATGTTTGGGTGTTAACAAACTTGGTGCTATATAGTGTATAATGAATGATTTGCCAGTAAGACCAAGAAGTTAGATCAAGAGTCACAGCAGCTTAAATTCTCTTGTCATAACCTTCATAAATGTGTGCTTGGAGAAGCTCTCAGATCATCTCCTGAGACATAATGCTTGCTGCCCTACTCTTGAATTTCAGATATATTTTTCATAGTTAATGGTGGAACAGGAAGCCTAATGCTTACCACATCCTGGTTGTGGTACGCTTACTTCATCCTGTACTGCACGTTTAATAATGTCAAGATGATGTCACAGAAGGCATCTTGTCTCTTTAATGTGTGGTCTGTAAGCCTCTCTTCTGTTTCTCACTCGCAGAACGAGTGGAGCGTATTCCATGGATTGCACCCGAGTGTGTGCCATGTGGGGCAGTAATGGGCAGTGCAGCAGACAAATGGAGCTTTGGAGCCACACTGTTGGAGATCTGCAACAATGGAGATCTGGCTATGAGCGGCAGTACATTGCCAGAGGTGCGTTCTCACTTCATGCACGGTCCTCTGAGCTTATGCACCCCGTTCACTCTTATGACTGAGGTCTTCAATTCTAATAAATTAAACAGCTGTCTGTTAAGTCCAGATGTTGCTGCCATAAACAACTGGTCACCTCAACGGCCAATTAACACTGGATCCACAGGTAGAAGTTTGTATGTGAAACTATCTTACTGATTAATTGCTTGCTTTGCTCATTCGCTCACATTTGGACCAGAGACTCTTCTAACTATATAAACTGGTTCACATTCATTCATTGAGTCTCTGTTTCATCTGGCTGATCCTCCATGTTTGTAGTACTATCCATAAATGCCTTTCTGGCTTCAGTCAAACAAAAGTATCAGGTCCATCATACCATCCTATTAAGTTGTTTAGGCTTTCCTCTACATTGCTGTATTTTCTATCACTATTGTGAAATGTGTATAACAGTTTAGTCTCCGCCCCTGTTTCCAGTAGTATCTCTGACATAATTAGGTATCATTTGCACACAGTTTTCTTGTGAAAATAACCTTTATATTTACATTAAAGTAGCATAAAAAGACTATGTAACTATGGTAGTGCCCGGTCAACGTCCATTTCAGTCATCGTCCTGTTGCACAAACCATAATGTGGTCATTAAAAATGTTCAAATTTTGATCTGATTTGATTTCCTCTTTCCTGTCTTTCCAGAAAGAGCGTTTCTATGAAACCCAGAGCTGCCTGGCAGTGCCTTCGTCACAGGAGCTGGCCAGCTTCATCAGCATGTGTCTGACCTATGACCCTGCAACCAGGCCATCATTCAGGACCATTCTGCGAGAGCTGACAGAAATACAGATAAAGAGTGGGTCCTCTTTTTTTTTTTGTTGGCATAGCACAACCTTTGTCCTAGCTGTGACTAAATTCAGTCTATCCTTAGTGTCTCTTTTTTGCTAGAAACGCATATTTGCTTTGTTGCTTTATAACAGACCCGGACATTTCTTCTGACTGCGAGGCACTTCCAGATAGAGATCCCAGTATCTTCCTAAAACGGCACCTGAAGAAGATTCGAGACCTGGGAGAGGTTAGCTTACTCCTTAATGGAGCTGTATTCAAGATTTGTGTTTTTCTGTTTTTCTGTTTTCCACCTTTTTAATCCCTTTCAAATTCGTCACTGTTCTTCAGGGTCATTTTGGGAAAGTGATGTTATATGTGTATGATCCTGCTAATGATCGCACTGGAGAGTGTGTGGCAGTGAAGACCCTCAAGCAGGAGGGTGGAAATCACCTACATGACTCGTGGATGAAGGAGATTGAAATCCTCAAATCACTCTACCATGCCAACATCGTAAAGTACAAAGGCTGTTGCACCGAACTGGGTGAGCTTTTTGGTGGTTTTTCAACCTTTTTGTACACGCTTCCTCTGCTTTTTGACTCCCTCCACCCCCCAGCCTAACACACCCACACAAACACACCAGGTGTGACGAGTACCATTAAAAAGCTCAGTTCCTGTCGTACACATCTAGGGTCTTTCATAAGCTTCATTTTTTGGATACACATGTCTTTCCCTACATTAATTAAAAAGTAGCACTGTAGCTTTTATCATATTCCCAAAGGTTTGGTTGCGTTATTTCACTGCCATCTCTGTGACATTATTTTGACATAATATTAAATGATACAAGCCTATATAAAGTCTTTGATTGAATTATTTGGGGGAGAAAAACATCATAGAAAGTGAAAAACTTTTCACTGGGTACTTTCAGTGAGGGTGTTTACATGCCCTTAATAATCTGATAACTGCAAAAAATCTGATTTTGTCAGTAATCCGATCAACAAGTTTATAGTGGTGCTTGAAAGTTTGTAGAATGTTCTATATTTCTGCATAAATATGAGCTAAAACATCATCAGATTTTCACACAAGTCCTAAAAGTAGATAAAGAGAACCCAGTTAAACAAATGAGACAAAAATATTATACTTGGTCATTTATTTATTGAGGACATTGCATCACATAAGCAACAATCAGATTTCTACTTTGCAACCAGCCAATAATCTCAAAGAAAAATCTGACATAAACTTCAAAATTTAATATTAAACAATCAAATTCTTCTTTTACTTGGGGGTGTACTGCATTAGTGTCCACAACGTGTTCAGTGACCGTTGTCCTGCCTTTAATTCTGTGACGTGTTTAATTCTGGGGTTGCCAGATCCATTGAGGAAAAACTCCATTACAGTCAATGGAAAAAAATAAAAGAGTCAAAATAAAGCCAAGTCTTTAGAATAGGCAGACTTGGCAACTGTGTTGGAAAAACGATTGAAATCTGGTAGCTGCGATAAAATACAATAGGTGGCAAGACATAGGCACAATATTTTTGCCACAAATCGCTATGGATGCAGAACTAACAAAGGCTAATTCGATTACAGTTTTAGTCTTTCCTTACAGGCTTTATTTCTCACAATCTCATGTCTGAACTCCTGGTGTAATGGAAGTCACTGGCTGCCTCACTACCTTTTCCTACTAATAGTCTATACTAGCCTGATGGTGCTGTTTATTCACAATTGTATTTGTTAATTTGGCACTTTAGCCATAGCTACTTGCCTGGTTGTGCTGTTGTGTAACTGTCTCTGTGTTTATGTCAATACAGGTGGGCAGGTGGTACAACTGATCATGGAGTTCCTTCCTTTGGGCAGCCTCCGGGACTATTTGCCCAAACACCGTCTAAGTACCAGTCAGAATCTGCTCTTTGCCCAACAGATTTGCCAGGTAAACAAACTTTAGAACAGAATATCTGTATAAATAATAATGGCAACCTGTCAGTCGCATAATGACCTCTTCTGTAGCTAACACTTTCTGTTTGGCTTCCCATAGGGAATGGATTACTTGCATTCGAAAAGGTATATCCATCGGGATTTGGCTGCTCGTAACGTTTTGGTGGAGAACGAAGGAGTGGTGAAGATTGGTGACTTTGGATTAACAAAGTACATTCCGGAAGGGGACGCCTACTACCGGGTTCGGGAGGACGGAGATAGCCCTGTGTTCTGGTTAGTCTTGAGTGGCAGGAAGGCCATTACTTGTTTGTCCTAAAACTAAAATTGGTTAAGGGTTTGTTTAAGTTTGGAATAAAACACAATTCTGACAGTACTTTTACTCAGTGTATAGGTATGCTCCGTTTAATGATCACGTTATGTTCTGTGAAACAGGAAGTTGACCGAAACAGACATTACCATAGTCACATAGTCTCTTTATGCTACTGTAATGAAAATGTAGAGAATTTTCAGAAGAAAACCCCATGGACGCAGCACACAAATGTGCCTGAGGTACAGCTGAAAATATGAGTGGAATGCTACCATCTACGCAATGTCACCTCATTTTTAAGTTATGGACATTCACAATAATTATAGAAAATACAGTTATGTACTGTTACGACTGAGTAGGGAAAGCCGGGGTTATTAAGATGGACCTGATACTTTTGTTTGACGGAGGCCAAAAATTCATTGACAGTATTACGAACAACAGGGAAGATCAGCCATATGAAACTGAGACTGAGTGAATGTGAACCAGTTTTTGTAGCTATAGGTTAGAGAGAATATAGGTAGTGGTGGGACACGGACACACACACACACACACACATGAATGACAGACTTCCGCCTCGGCCGTGGCTCCACAGCGTTGATTGGCTGTTGATATGACCAGCTGTTTGTGGCCGAAGTTAAAAGACTTTACAGTGGTGTTTGAAAGTTTGTGAACCCTTTAAAATTTTCTGTATTTCTACATAAATATGATCTAAAACATCATCAGATTTTCACACAAGTCCTAAAAGTAGATAAAGAGAACCCAGTTAAACAAATGAGACAAAAATATTATAATAATATAAGAATTTAGTTAATGTTTTGGAATGGCCAAGTCAAAGTCCTGACCTTAATCCAATCGAAATGTTGTATAAGGACCTGAAGTGAGCAGCTAATGTGAGGAAACCCACCAACATCCCAGAGTTGAAGCTGTTCTGTACGGAGGAATGGGCTAAAATTCCTCCAAGCCGGTGTGCAGGACTGATCAACAGTTACAGGAAACGTTTAGTTGCAGTTATTGCTGCACAGGGGGGTCACAGCAGATACTGAAAGCAAAGGTTCACATACTTTTGCCACTCACTAATATGTAATATTGGATCGTTTTCCTCAATAAATAAATGACCATGTATAATATTTTTGTCTCATTTGTTTAACTGGGTTCTCTTTATCTACTTCTAGGACTTGTGACAAAGTCTGATGATGTTTGAGGTCAGATTTATGCAGAAATATAGACAATTATAAAGGTTTCACAAACTTTCAAGCACCACTGTAAATGACAAATATTTTTATTTCCTGTTATAATTCATTATCACTCTTAAAACCTCGGTCATTCGAGCGAACAGACGTTGAACGGATGGTCATTAGAGGAGGGAGACCCGCAGTGCAAACCTTGCCAAATCCCTCTTACCGACAAGTACGTGCTAACTGAGTGCGCTGCCTACCACCATGAAAGGCAACAACTTCCCATATCCCGGATAGAGGAAATATTCAGCAGCACATATTTAACTTCTACCTGGGCACATGAAACTCTGCTCATGAGATGAACTGTACCTTGTCTGCTGACCAACAAACCACCTTATCATTTAATCCCCATTAACTAAGTGTATAAAACCTTTTAAAAATATTTCCTTGCAACAGTTTCATTGCGTTATCGTTAATCGTTTCTTGCTTGCTCATCTTTGATACCCAATGGCATTTTTTCACCAAATGCACTACGTATTTAAACGACTGAACAATAAAAGCTTCAACTGATGCATTTACTTTTGAACAGTTCAGTAAACACATCAACAAACAGATGAAGCTGTTCAAATATATTCTCTCACAAGTTTGAAATAGAGAATTACTATTGCAATATGAACAGGGCCATTCCCCAGAACATCTCTTTTGTGTTTATAGCTGAGTAAATCTTGCGAGTCATTGTTAAATAAAATCTCTCAGTCATGATCAGTCTTGTCATTCTCTTGTTGCTTTTGCAGGTATGCTATTGAGTGCCTAAAGGAAAGCAAGTTTTCCTTCTTCTCTGATGTCTGGTCTTTTGGCGTCACACTCTATGAGATTCTGACACGTTGTGACCATCGTCTGAGTCCGCCTACGGTGAGAGACCACTGTTTATCAGGGTCTTCATACATTTTTAGAAAATGAAGCTACATTCACAATGAATTTTTGGAATCCATCAGAAAATTTATGTGCTTTGTTAGTTTTTTTTTTTGTGGGCAGAGATCGTTTCCCCACATCACAGGGAAGCTTATTTTACCGCACCTAGCAGATGCACGTATGCACACACTCATTAAGTTACAGATGTGCTGTGTATTAGTCTTAGTGGGGTTTTACATATACTAGCACAGGCTTACACTGAAGAAAACCGTTCTACTAAAAACCTGTTAAAGAGAAACAAACAAGAAACAGCGTCAGTAAGAAAGAATGAGGAACTGTTCTTTACAGAAATTAGCGCATTATCAGTCCTTGTGTAAGTTCTGAATGAAGAGGTGGATTTTCAGTACTTCCTGCCAGTTTTGAAGCCTGACTTCCATATGCCTTGAGGTACAGAACAGGGTATGATTAGAGCCTTCAGGTTCAGACTAATGCTGTGAATGGCATAGTACTTATATAATTACAGTAGTAATAACACCAGTGGTAGTGTAGTACTGTCATAATATATTTAGCGTGGCAGTGTGTAAAACGTAGAGCTACATTATACGCTTGGGTTAGTGTTGTCACGATACTGAGAATTTCAACTTCGATATGATACTTTGAAAAAAATATTGAAATTCGATACAACTTTGATACCAAACACACATACTGTGCTTATTTCACTTTTGAAGCTCTGATTTTTAGATAATCATATCCAAATATACTACATTAATAATATACTACATACTATAATACTATTGTTAATCTATAATTTCATTAATTATATTACTTTAGACTACAACGTATTGCATTTATATTCTAATAATAAGCTTTACTGCTGTACTATAAGTTATATTGCCTTTGAGTAGATCTGTATCCTTTCACTGTTATAAAAAACATAGAAAGCAGACTGACTGCCAGTGTCTCACTATTTGATTTTTTTAGTTGCTGATTTTGTTAACATTTTCTCAATGGCGGTCAATTATAAAGATGCACTATTTACATATTTCTTTCAATATTTCAAAGTGAATGAGTGGAGTTCTGACCTAGAGCAAAAGAAAAGCAGAAATAATGAGGACATGGACAGAAAAAGACAACTTAACAAGCTTCTGCATATTTATTATTAACATTAAATTATAATGGGAGGTTAATCAAGGAAAATAATCTAAATCCGTGCTTGACAAAGTGAGTTTTTACAATTTCTTATGACAATAAATTATTAGCCACCACATTAGCAGTATCTTGCTTAATGATGATGCACACTCCGATGGATAAGTGCCGGGAGTTTAAATCTTTTTAGTACTCCACGTAGATAAAAAACAAAAACTTTGAATATAAAAGCGACCCTTTAAAATCTGTTGAGAAATGTAGGGTGCCCGGTTTACTTGCATTTGTTTACAGTCCGTTCTTGCCTGGACCAATATGTCGGACACACTGACGTATCGGCAATGGGCCGAAGTGGCCGGCTGTTCATGTTCTTTGCCTTTCAGTTCTTCCGACTGTATTTCCCCACAGCACTCTATGGAAACTTGGGTGGCTCAAACGAACGTGCCTTTTGACATGAATAGAATGGATACTGTGGGAAACGAGTATCGTACCGTTCCAGAATGTTCAGTGTAGAAATTTGTCAATACCAGGAAGCAGCAAAACTATTGAAATGTGTATAAAATGTACATTTACAAACAAACCAATTTGTCCTATAACCATTTACTTTTTCTGTCAAAAGTTTAATTTGGTGCATGTGGTCCATCATCTGTGAACGCTGCATTATAATAATTAATGTTGTGATTGACCTATTTACATGTATACAATGAATTTGTTGAACATAGTAATGAATACACAATTGTGCTTGTCTCTAGAAATATGTTGAGATGATGGGGATGGTACAAGGTCAGATGACTGTGATGAAATTGATAAACCTCTTGGAGAAACACAGGCGCTTGCCGTGCCCGCCAGACTGCCCCCATGAGGTAAAGTTTAAAATAACACTCCCATGTGTAATCATCACCTTGCACCCTGTCTTATAGGTAATATTTGTCCCAAATTTAGGTGTACATGTTGATGGAGCAGTGCTGGAAGTTCACACCAACAGACCGGCCAACGTTTACTTCCCTCGCTGAGTCTTTGAAGAATATTCGAAGCACGTACGAGCAGGAACCCACTGTGCGGCTTGCTCAGATTAGCCATCGCTGACTGGTTGTCCAATATTAGCCAAATTTGCACCCGCTAACCACTAGGATGACAGCACCACCTTCCTGTCACCATTGCTTTTAGGACAGATGTTGTTTCGTTGTTAAATCTATCAATCAAGTGCTCTTTCTCTGTATTGTTGAGTTAAAGGTTAATCACCTAAAGAAAGTACAGCCCTCGGACCTTGTTTTTATCTCTTTTCAACTAAGTGTAATGTAAATAGAAATGTCTACCTTAAAATGTTTACCGGATTCATGTCCTCTTTGTCTTTTGTTTTTTGTTTTTTCTTTTTAACTATTTGTTTACTATTCATTTTGTAAATTTATGATATGGTTATTAGCAAAAGTAAACCAAAGTCAGTAACATTTTGGAAGGGCTTAATAGTCAAGACTGTTTCACTTTGTGTATCTGATGCTAAGAACTGGAAAGTTTTGTGATCGTTTAAACTGTCTATATTTTTATATTACATTTTATTTTCTTCTTTTAGCAAATGTGTAATTTTATTATTGGATTAAGGATAACCTCTGTATTTTTTTAACCTCTATTTATACTTGAATGTCTGCTTTCACTGTAATGGCATACTCTGAGAGTTGGTTCAAAGTTCAGCAGAGGGGTCAGTAAATGTCTGTTTAAAAATGGTTAAAGCTTTTATTGGACATACTAAGAGACAAACCAGTTCAATGCAAAAGACAGTGATGATTTAAACAGATGAAGGGAAAAAGGAAGAGGAAAGCCAGCAGATGGATGGATGAATTAGCCTAAAGTCCCACACAGAAGATGATTATGGAGAAACACTATCCAAACAGGATACTAGCAACACTAGCAGTTGCAAGCGAGGTGACAGCAGCTAGCCTTATTGAGAGTCTAGTTGTTTTACGAAATGACTAAGGGCAGCCAAAAGAAACATAATCGGTAATGATCACATGGCATTACAGTGAAAATTAAGCATTTGGATAAAATACTGGTGTTATCCTCTGTTTATTTTGAATTGCTATAATTGTTGCAATGCTCCACCTAAAAGATGCTTTGAATAAATGTATTTGCTCACTAAGGTAATTTCTCCCCAATCTGTATGAGCTTACAAATTACCTGATAGCATGTTAGGACTTCATTCAGATTCAGCCTTATTTTAAATAAATATTACCTATACCCAAAGGGAGTGAAGCTCTTTAGGCCTTAGGTTATTGATGCATAATTTCACCCCTTAGGATATTTCACGAATAGAAGGAATAATAAATTTAAGGAATAATAAACAGTCAAACAGAAGGTTCCAAATGTCATAAGTACCATTTAATTCATAAAATGAGGTTTCACAAATCTGAGGGGAATGTAAGTATTGTATATTTAAGAAATGCTTGTTTCGTAATGTGTAGTTTTGTGGAAATTGACAGCCAGATGGTGCTGCAACAGCGACCCCTGCAGAAACCTGATAAAGCCTGGTGTTCACATGTGCCAGTTATGAAATGAGCTCCAGACTCCCCTGTGACCCTGACTAGGATTAGTGGGGTTAAAATGAGTAAATAACATAAATAACAATGTTATGTACAGACCAGTATTTCTGAAAAACAAGTGATTATTTCAGATGAAATGAATGTCTACCTACAAATACAAGTAAGGGTTTAATTTAATAGAAAATTAATAAATAGTACAAAAACTAGGTTAAAAGTAGAGGTTGAAGTGCTGGTTGGACTATACTGAAAAAGTACTGTACTTTGATTCAGATCATGTTGACAGAGCTGTAATATGAACCTTTCTATCAAATTGGTTCCAAATATATAAACATGTGTATGGCTAACCTATATTACTAATTACATATCACAAATCACCAACTTCTCTCTTCAGCCTTTGGTGGACAAACTGCCTTCTGTTAGAACCAAAAATCTCAAATGTTTTGTCAATAGTCCAGATCACCTGCTGTGATTTTACTACACTCCAGTCCTTGTGTTTTTTGCATAGTTGCTGGTTGTGTTTCTCTGTCTGAGCCATGGCTTTTTAATCACAATTCTTCCATGAAGACCACTTAAGGCAAGATTTCTCAAAACTTTAGACGGCTGTACCAGAGTCTCAATGATTTTTGCTAGTTTTGAGCTGACAGTGGTGCTGAATATTGTCAGAGAAGTAAGTCTGAGGTACTTCAAGTCTTCTGCACTCAGCTTCCATGGTCAACCACTATTTTTCTGGCCCTCAACATTGTCTGTTTTAGTCCTGGTTGAAAAGAGCTTAGACAAACCATTTGGAAACACCTATCTGCCAAGAAATTTCACCTTGTATTTTGTTAGTGTACTCACTCTTGCCGTGATGTAAGATTTTATGGTTAAACTGCTACAATTTACCACAGTCCTTTTAGGATGGTTGTCCTTTCTGGTTAATATATATATATTTTTAAATAAATTATTTTTTTTGTTTACCAAGGCTCTGGCCCCTTGAGCCATTGACTCCACAAAAGCTCTGGAGGTGTCCTGTGGTGTGTGGAATCATTAGCTGCAGATCATTTTACTCAAAGTTGCCTGGTGGGGCCTTCAAGGATTGGACTTGTTTGTCCAGCAAATCCAACAGCTGTTCCACAGATCGGATTGAGATCTGGGGAATTTGGAGGCCAAATCATCAACTTGAATGATTTGTCAAGTCATTCAAAATCCTGAACATTTTTTTGTGTTTCTTCTGCTGTAGTGGCCACATTCTTTAGGGAACACTTTATAGTGGGTACTAGGAAGTACATGTACTTGATCTGCAACAATGTTAGGTGGTCTGTGTCAAAATAACATCCAGGCAACCGCTGTCGCCTCACAGGAAGAAGGTTCTGGGTTCAATCCCAGGATGGTGTGGCCTGGGTCCTTTATGTGTGGAGTCTGAATCTCCACCCTGTGTTCATGTGGGCGCTCCGTGTTTACTCTGGGCGCTCTGGTGTTCTTCCACAGTCATTTACATTTACAGCATTTAGCAGATGCCCTTATCCAGAGCGACTTACAATTGATACAGTCTTACAATCCAAGCAATTGTGGGATTGCTCACGGAGTCAACAGTGGAAGCTTGGCAGAGGTGGGAGTTGAACCATGGACCTTCTGGTCCATAGTCCAGTACGCTAGGCTACCACAGTCCCGCAAGTCCAAAGACATGCATTAGGTTAACTGATTAACCTAATTGGCTCTCATCTGAATATATATGACTAGTTTTGCTATAACATTCGAATTCAGATGTAACATTGTGTCTGTCGTTGAATGGCCTTTGATGCTGCAGAGCGACGTTAAATAAATAAATAAACAAGTCTTATTAACTTCACCTGTCCGTGGTTTTAATGTTATGGCTGACCGGTAATGATATGTAATGTGTATTTTCGATGTTTATATAGGCAGCAGTAATGTAGTCACATAAGTTAACTTCACACTGCTCGCCAGAGCGTTTAGTGGAAACTTTTGGTGTGTTTGAAATTGCATCCTATTTACTATTTAGTGTTTTATTTAGGGAGTCGGCCATTTTGTAGGGTTGTCCTAATAGTACACTACTTTGTTACCCATAATGCACATAGCGGTATTTTTCGACTTTACTCGGCAAAGATGACGGATAAATCCGAAACCACCGGAGTGACGATTTTCGTGTACAAATATAAGTATAAAACATTATTTAATGACCATTAAACGACAAACAGTTAATTATGTGTTTACTGGTCAAAATAGTGAATTTAATATTTATGTATTCGTCATGGTTTTAGTTCGTCGGACAAATGAGTGACGTTTTACACTTGATAAGTAGCACTGTCGGCTAAATTAAAACATCGCTAAACTGTGTTACTCCCAAGTCTTTTGACAGCACCAGTAGGCTTGTTGATGTTTCGGTTGCTTTATGTAACGAAAGAGCAAGATAATTTGTTTGCGGCATAAATAAGTGTTGTCTGAAATCTCTCGTTTGTGTCGCTCACTGCTACCCTACCCTTCAGTGTACTACACAGACCCCACTATACAGTGATTAGTGAATGAGTAAACGAGTGGACCATTTCAGACATACCCTTTGACTGTTATGGATTTAAATTTGACACGTGACACGCAGTCACGATATGCTATCTGGCGTCAGCCAATCAGCGGGCGAGTTTGACCCACGCGTGTATTGTTTAAACTGCTGAGAGCAGGCGAGCACTCTGAGCGCAACTTCCATACGGAGTCATGGCGGCCGCGGTGTCTGTGAGCAGAGCTGCCGGAGACGAAATGTGCTACGCTGGTGCCAGTTTCACTCCCCGTCCATTTCACGAATCGGAAACTTGGGCTTCAGAGAAAGGCAGGGAGCTGGACATTGATTCCCACCCTGCAGACTCTCCTGCGGGGAGCGACGCTACACGAAGGGCTGATGATGAGCTCCCAGTCCTGAGTGCTGAAGAAATCTCTGGTCGGTTGGAACGAACTCGCAGGGAGTTTTACAACCGGCGCAAAATCATCATTAAAAACCTTCCTGTGGATATCACCAACCAGGCAAGTGTGCAGTGACACTTAACGTCTGTTTTCGTCATGTACCGTTGATGAGGGGCACCGTTGGCTAGCTAGCGTTCCTTTAACGGAGTGAATGGGAATATTGCTGGACAAAACCACCCGGGTGTATTGTTACAAAGCAGTGCGTGACACCACAGTGTGTTTATTGGTAACATTTCAAACTTATATGCTGGTTAAGTCTGGAACACTCTCACCTGTGTCGGCCTCAAGTGGAACAAACGGGTTCACCGGAGCGTTAGCTAGGAAGATCGCTAGCTTTACCACATAACACAGACGGTCCGTCTTTTCGAGTCGAAATGTATATATAAATAATTGTACATATTGTATTAATATATACATAATGCCTTCCTACAGTTCGCAGGGTTCCTGGCTCAAGCTGTGTTCCAAATCACATGCTTTAGGGAACTGGTGTCAACGTTCCAATAGAGACGGCGGTTAGTGGTTTGTTACTCAGTAGGCTCCCTATGTAGTGCGGGGGTATGCCGTATGGGACGCAGCTCACTATCCAAAGCGCTGCTTTGCTAGTTTTATTGGCTTATTTTAGCCGTTCGTCTAGTCTTTAAATCATCATATTTGTTAATAGGACAGCTTGGCTAATTGAACACGGGATGGCAGGATCCTCTGGACCACGTGTGGTTTTCTTGAAGTAGCCCATTTATTTGCAAAGTTTAAGCATCGCTTAGTCACGTAGTGTGTAGTGTCATTGCTGTAATATGGACGCTTTAAACCAGTATGGGGATTTAAGTCACCGAAAAGAAATGATCTCCCACTTTGCGTATACGTTATAAATTGTCAAAAACCACCAATAACCCAGGAAAATAGTTTAAATGATTTTGGCCTTGTAACGTATGTTTTCTTATTTGACACAATGGGCTGAAATGACAGGCTTGTATGTTGGGTAACAAACACTGAATTTGTTTCTCTTAACTCATTGTAGACTAGTAAACTCGTCTAGTACTCATTGTTTGCTGTTTTTGGTTTATTAAGCCATGTCGAGCTGTGTTCATTATGGTTTCTAATAGAGAAATATACAAAAACGTGGTCGCTTTGTGCTTTTCGACAGTAATTTTGCGAGTTTTGTGGTTTTGTTTTGGTTGTATATTTGGTGTATTACGTTTTTGGTACGTTATTTTTTAAATCCAGTTTAGCCTAGATTGTGGTATTTATTTGCATAGAATGTTTTTCAGCACCGTCGCTCTTATTTTGTCGGCGAGTGTGAATTAGTTGTTCAGTTAGTAAATATCTCTAGCAAAGATTTTTCATGTGAAATTGAAAGAAACGCTTTTGGTAGTTTTCTGCCCATTATCCTGTTCAAAGTGGCTGAGGATGACATTTTGTTAAAAGCGCGTGATTGATATGCAACAGCGGCGCGCGCACAGCGTTCTTTGTGAACGCGCGTTGGTGACGCGCAGGGAGGCTGACAAAAGGTTAGAACGGCCTTTAACAGCTGCAATAAAGGAAAGTGCCCGACAAGTGTGGTAGAGTGGGAAGCTTTTAAGCAGGGGCATTTCGACTTTTTGAACATTATGGTTTTAACCCATTTGCTCTACTCAAATGTCTTCTTTAAAACACTGTAGGTTTGAGTAGGGTCATTGTCTTCCTGCACTGATTCTTCACTGGCAAAATAATGTTTTTCCCTCTTATCTTTTTGGTTTAGGAAGTGCATGAGCTGCTGAGCAGTTATGATTTGAAGTACTGCTTTGTGGACAAATACAAAGGAACAGGTATGGCCTGCATTTAGCACAATGGTGACACTGGCCAGTTTGGTGTAATGTTAATGAAGTGATGTTTCTAGATTTTTCCTTCGATTAGATCAGGTGGAATGTCATTAATATTTCCTCTAGAAGCCATCACTACCCGTTCACTGGTTCTAAAGCTACATGTGTACTAGTGTTGTCATGATACCAAAATGATGACTTTGATACCTGCCTAAAGTATCTCAACACTGAAACGATATGGCAAAAACCTAACATCACAGTCATGGAATAATAGATGATAGAACATGGAACTTAAAATTCATAAACCCAGAAAGAACTGTTGACAATTAATAGGTACATTTTTAACATTAAGTTGATTATTTAAGGAAAATAATTTGATGAGAAAGGTCACATTATGAAGACTTCTACACTGAGCAGTAATCTGGCGTCATTTATTCTTGAGTCTGTGGGATTTCTTTGTCAGGCTGGTTAACTTTTGTATTTGCTGCTGTATCTCACTGGTTAAATTTCTACCGAGTGCATTTTCTATCAATAAATTATTGACAAAAAATGTACATGTACCAGCACTGCTGAGTAAGTTTTAACTGCTCATATTTTTAATTGGTATTGATGATCTGCTTGTGAATACCTGATTTTAGCAGCTTGAAAGTTATGATAAACTTAATGTTACCAATGTGATCGTTTATATAAAAATGTTTACCATATTGGTAAGTTAAAGCTTAAGCCAGTTAAACAGAAATTAATTCCATATTTTACATCTTGCGTGTACTTTCTCTACAACCCACGAATGGTCTGCAAAAGCGCTGGTACTAACAGCTATCAACTCTGCAGTTTCTCTTCTGCTTCACCGTGTTTACCAACAGGTTGAGGAAGCAGAGCGCTGTGCACACATACTGCCACTGTGTGGTACATTGACGCAACTGCAGACATAAAGCCCTGATTTCAAAATGGTCATTGTAAAAAGTACCAGTACTAATAAAATAAGGTATCCTACCACTTTTAATTGCAAGGTATCATGATACTCTTCTAGTATTGATAAACCGTGCAACAACAGTGTGTACAATGTCAATTACCAATGATAATCCAACGTTTTCCTCTACTGAGAAAAGAACAGTACTTGGTTACTTCAAACAGTAGTTTGACACGCGTTGAATTCCATTAATGTGTGAACAACTGTACACTTGATGATAAAGGTTTACGAATGAAATAATGTCCTCCAACTGGTGTCCTTTTTGAACACTAAAGCAAATTCTGTAGACAGAAAGGACAGATTATACTACAGATTGTGGTTGGTTTGATTAAACATTTCTTTGGTTGTACAGAGATGTTTTGCTGAACTGCTGTTCGTGCTGGGGTGAGTTTGAGTGTGTGTGTGCTTTTTGCAGCCTTTGTGACTCTGTTAAATGGAGAGCAAGCCCAGTGTGCGATTAAAGAGTTCCACCAGCACGTGCTGCGTGAGAGAGAGATCTCTGTTCAGCTTCAGCCCACCGATGCCCTGCTCTGCATTGCCAACCTGCCACGAGCCTTCACGCAGCAGCAGTTTGAAGAGCTGGTGCGGCCCTTTGGCAACCTGGAACGCTGCTTTCTGGTTTATAGCGACAAGACGGGCCATTCCAAGGGCTACGGCTTTGTGGAGTATATGAAGAAGGACTCCGCCGCCCGGGCTAAATCAGAGCTGCTGGGCAAGCAACTTGGCTCGCGCATGCTATATGTACACTGGACTGAAGTGGGCTCGCTAACATATGCCACACTGCACTCGCGCTGTCTCTGCATCGACCGTCTGCCTTCAAGCCTCTTGACTGCTCAGGACTTGTTGATTGCCATGGCTGACATGCCTGAGCCCATCTTCTGCCAGGTGGGAAAAACTTTTTCATCAGTTAATAAGAATCCCAATATTGCTTCAGTGTATTAATTTGTGTTTGGTTGTCACATGGGTCCCACTTTTGATCTACCATGCTTTCGTAGTTTCAGTTTTAACAATCAAAGTAAGGGTGCAGAGCTCTGCTTGAAGGCTGTGATGCAGCTTTTGGCTATGATGCAGCTTTTGGGTAAAAACAGTTTGTAAAGCTGGTCATTTGCATATGGATGAGCACATCTTTGCATTTTGTTTGCCAAAGGTTTTTTTAGTTGTGCTATGCTGCATGGTTTTCTGAATTCCCTTAAAATTTGACCTTAGTTCTTCTCCACTCTCCCTTTAGTAATGAGGGTTGGCATTATTTGTATTTGCTTTTATGGTTAGAGCCATAAAACACCACTTTTAGGTGTTTCAGTCATGACTAGCAATTTGCTGTTGGTTTTCTGAAGGTGGGAATTGAACAAGACTGGCAGTGCTGTGTGAATCTAGTGGAGTAAAATGATAATGCATTGTTTTTTACATACATTTTCAAACTCATTGGAATTAAATATGATTTGCATTTATAAAAGCCAAATGAAGTCTAGCACTAACACCAAAACAGAAAGCAATCATGGTGTGGATTATTGGGTGAAAGTGATATAAATGAATCTGCAGAGACCAAAGATATGCCAGAACTTGTCTCATGTTGTTCTCATCAAATGTTCAAAGATGACTCCCTTTAGAAAACAATCAGCTTTCAAGTTTACTTTCTCACCCACTTCATCCTTGGTCAGGGTAGCAGGAAAGCCAGTGCCGGTGGCATCTCAACTCTGACATGACCAACCAAATAGTCTGGATCTCGATTTAATTGCAAATGCATGATGAAATTGTAAAAATTAATCTATAATGGTTTATGTCGTCTACTATTTGAAAGAGTTGGAACAGCTTTTAGAATATTGTTTTTCCATTAGTGACGTCCATACCTCTAATAGTCAAGATAGCCAGAGGAGGCAGAAAAGTAATTGTTTTACTTTATTTATTTTTTTTGTTATAATGGTTTCACCACTGTCTGTGCTATTGTCATAACTGCTGAACTAGCAGTCAATCTATTTGCCAAGGTAATGTATGGTTAAGTAACACACATCTGTGGTCCAACAAGGTTATAATCCACATTAGTCTGCTTTTTCAGCTTCACAGCATTGCATGACTCCATTCTCTCCTGTCTTCTGATGTAGTGGAGATACTGGTCCATGCTTTTGTTACTTCCCGGCTGGATTATTGTAGCTTGCTACTTTATGGTCAGTCTTCTACAACTCATACAGAATGCTGCTGCTAAAGTCCTGGTCCACACCAAAGTGTGAACACACCACACCTGTATTAGCACAGCTCCATTGGTTACCCATCACTCAGCAGATCCAATTCAAGCTTTTAGTCCTCACCTTTAATGGTCCATGGTCTTGGCCCTGTTTCTGTCCAACCTTATCAGTAGGTACACCACATCATGAAGACTAAGATCACTGGATGCTGATCTTCTGGTTGTACCGAGGTTCAGGCGTTCTACCATGGGTGGTAGTCTTCAGTATTGCCGCCCCCTCGCTCTGGAACTCTCTTCCTTTTCTGCGTTTTCATTTCAAAGCTCGCCTTAAAACACTTTTGTCTCAGCACTCTTCTCTTCATCCTCTGTTTCTGTCTGATGTGTTTATTTCCTTTGTACTTTGTGTAAAGTGACCTAGAGTACTCTGAAAGGTGCTATAGAAGTCTAACTTATTATGTACTATTCAAAAGTCATTCTAGTTTCCTTTTGCATTTTGCTTATTCTTTAAGTTTGTGGTTGCTGCACTTTGTAGTTCTACATAGACTGTAGTCTGTCTGGTTTTTTTTACATAATTTTAGTCTCCTTTCACTCCATTCTCTAATGGTGAGGACCGCCACAGCACCAAAAGAGTGGGTACTATTTGGGTGGGCGATCATTCTCAGCACTGCAGTAACACTGATGTGGTGGTGTGTTTGTGTGTGTTGCACTGATACGAGTGGCTCAGACGCTGTAGTGCTGCTGGAGTTTTAAACCACCTCATTGTCACTGCTGGACTGAAATAATCCACCAGCCAAAAATGTCCTGCCACCAGCATCCTGTAGGCATATCCTGTGAGCACTGATGAAGACGATAACTAACAAACTGTGTAATGGAGTTACTGTCTCTGACTTTACATCTGCTATGCGAGGTGGAGCATTAAGATGAATGTCTGTAATAAAGTGGATAGTGAGTGAACGGTGTTTTAATATTCCAGCAGGACTGCTGTGACTGATAAAAGCCTGCCAGCTTATCACATGCTAACACCACCACATTGGTATCGCTGCAGTGCTGAGAATGATCCACTACCCAAATAGTACCTGGTCTGTGGTGGTTCTGTGAGAACCATTAGAGAACATAGTGAAGGGGACTAACAAAGTATGTAGAGAAACAGATGGACTACAGTCTGTAATTGTAGAACTACAAACTACAGTGAAAAAAGCAGAATATGAACTGAAATTTAGAATGCCTTGTTGGGGTTATTTATTTCTTTATTTTCCACTAGCTTCATGCACCACTGCCACCATCTTGTTCTGTTCCCACCTTCAGAAAACCAAAAGCAAGCAGCTGCAGATGCACCTTGACTGAATCACCTAAAATTAATACGAACCAGTTTATAGATCCAATCATGGAAGCAAATCCAAATAATGCCGCCTTTCATTACTACAAATGGAACATGAGGCATACAGTGTAAGAGCAGCATTATTTATTCATCACAGAACTCTACTTGCCTAATCCTCCTTCCATTCCATGTTATGAGTTTGTTTTGGACTAGATGTTAAGGCAAACACTCGGTGAGGTTTGTTTGCTCCCTTTTTAGTTCTAGACATTATCTCACTCTACACTGACCACATATCTGTCCACATTCACTGATCCATGCTTTACACTCTTTTAGGCCTCTCACCTTTGCCCTGCTTTTTTTGAAGCTGTCCTCAGTTTCCATAGCAAAGAGTCCTGATGGTTTATGTAGCAATAACCACGTGACTAGGTCAAGTGCCGTCAGTCAGCAGGCCCCTAGCCTGTGTGCTTTTCTGGAATGGAAGGGAGCAGTTCCCCTTTTTTACATGTCAAAACATACTACTCAAACCAGGAAATCACATTGTAGGATTTTTAAAGAATTTAATTGTAAATTATGGTGGAAAATGTAAGTGTTTGGTCAATAGAAGTTCAACTCAATGCTTTGTAACATAACCTTTGTTGGCAATGACAGAGGTCAAACGTTTCCTGTAAGTCTTCACCAGGTTTGCACACACTGGTATTTTGGCCCATTCCTCCATGCAGATCTCCTCTAGAGCAGTGTTGTGGGGCAACATGGACTTTCAACTTCCTCCACAAATTTTCTGTGGGGTTGAGGTCTGGAGACTGGCGTGGCCACTTCAGGACCTTGAAATGATTTTTACAGAGCCACTCCTTCGTTGCCCGAGCAGTGTGCTTGGGATCATGCTGGAAGACCCAGCCATGTTCCATCTTCAATGCTCTCATTGATGGAAGAAGGTTTTGACTTAATCTCACGATACATGGCCCCGTTCATTCTTCCCTTAACACAGATCAATCGTCCTGTCCTCTCTGCAGAAAAACAGCCCTAAAGCATGGTGTTTCCACCCCCATGCTTCATAGTAGGTATGGTGTTCTTGGGATGCGACTTGGTGTTTTTCCTTCCAGTTGAGTTTTTTACCAAAAAGTTCTATTTTGGTTTCATCTGACCACATGATATTTTCCCAATCCTCTTCTGGATCATCCATATGCTCTCTGGCAAATTTGATGGGCCTGGACATGCACTGGCTTAAGCAGGGGGACACGCCTGGCACAGCAGGATCTGAGTCCCTTTCGGTGCAGTGTTACTGATGGTAGCCTTTGTTACTTTGGTCTCAGCTATCTGCAGGTCATTCATCAGGTCAATTCGTGTAGTTCTGGGATTTTTGCTCACTGTTCTCATGATCATTTTGACCCCATGGGATGAGATCTTGCGTGGATCCCCAGATTGAGGGAGATTATCAATGGTCTTGTAGGTCTTCCATTTTCTTACAATTACTCCCACAGTTGATTTATTCACACCAACCTGCTTGCCTATTGTAGATTCACTCTTCCCAGCCTGGTGCAGGTCTACAATTTTCTTCCTGGTGTCCTTTGACAGCTCTTTGGTGTTGGCCATGGTTGAGGCTGTGGACAGGTGTCGTTTATACAGATAAGGTCAAACAGGTGCCATTAATACAGGTAATGAGTAGAGGACAGAAGAGCTTCTTAAAGACGTTGTTACAGGTCTGTGACAGCCAGAATTCTTGCTTGTTTGTGGGTGACCAAATACTTATTTTCCACCGAGTTACAATTAAATTCTTTAAAAATCCTACGTGATTTCTTGGATTTTTTTTATTTTATTTTTTTATCTCATAGTTTAAGTGTACCTATGATGGAAAATTACAGACCTCATCTTTTAGTCCGAGAATTTGCATGATCATTGGCTGACAATACATTTTTGCTCCACTGTATATTGCAGTATTTAGTTCCCTTCGATATCTGTGTAACTGAAGATGAATTGCTCCTAAATTGGCAAATGGCACATGTTAATTGTCATTATAAAACAATGTACAACTACAACATTAACAGACACTGACTGCAACTTGTCCATGTCTGTCCAGAAAGCAGAACAGTTCTGGAATTAAAATGTCTAAAGGCAGAAAGCAACTAATCTTACAGGGGAAAAAAATATATAAAGAGCATCATTTCAACAATGAAACCCAAAAAATGTACACATTTCAGTGCCAACGAGGATAACAAACCTTTATTTATCAGTGTTTTATTTATATTGGACATGTTTTAATTCATTCTCAAATATGCATGTTATTATTCAGGAACAGCAACTGATCAGCATGCACCAAAGTGAATGTACTCCCCTGTGCAGCAATGGCATTTCTCCCAGTGAACATTTTCTTCACCTCAGGTTTACTCTTAATTCGTGCCACCATTAGTGGCATCACAGTCAGTCAAAGTGGTGACACGTCTGTTTAGAGCTCCTGCATGTGTAACTTATCAATACACTGGTGCCAATTATCAATTTAAAGTATCTCACAAGAACGTGCTATGATGCATCGTGATATTGACTCACCCCTAACAATATCACTGTCCTGCTGTTTTGAAGAGGAACACCTCTGTGATCCCTTTTTTATTTTTTTTTTATTTTTTTTATTTATTTATTTTTTTTCCCCTAAATATCTAATTAGTAATGTATTTCCTAAATTGGAACCTTGACTTGGTCATTGTGTAATCCTTGATAGGGTTGTTTATTGAAGTCTTCGATTCACCTGTGGGTTTTGTTAATCATTCTCTGTTAACACACTAACATGTTTATAGTGGAATTTGAGTAGTTCCTGCTTTTATTCAATTTCCATTATCCTTGTGTGAATCGTAATAAATATGATGGTTGCCTTGGCTGGAAGCTTCTGTCAAATCGCCTAATTGTTTTAACTTGATTCATGTAATGTAATGTAATGTAATTTAATTTTAAAGAGAAATTCTGCTGTCAGGTTTTATTATTGGAAAGTCATTTTCCATTAAGATCATCTGTCTTATTTGACTTTGAAGGCTTTTGCTGCCATTTTCCTATTAAGCATAAGACAGACTTGATGGGCAGTTAATAAGCAATAGATTAATACTGGATTAGATGGATATATTATCATGTTATCTTCACAGATAAAAACCAAGCTGATGGCAAGCATTTTATCACAACCTGTTCCATCAAATTATAAATGCATGTAGAAAATTATACAGGGTCTCAAGTCACCTCACAGGTCCGAGATCCTTGGTTCGATCCCGACCCCGTGTTTATGAGTTTACTCTGGGTGCTCTGGTTTTCTCCCACGTGCATTAGTTTGTCTGGTCACTCTAAATTGGCCCATGACTAGTGTTGATATGAACTTGTCTGTGGTGAATATAGTCATTGATGCTGATGTAGTGTTAAATACAGGGGTCTCCACCTCTGTCACAAGCTCATGCTTTTCCTTTTGTCTGTTGCTGGAGAGGCGACTGGAGAGGCGAAACACTGTGTGCATAATTTCTTTGTGTAAAGTATAGCAAAAGATTTTAACAAACAATTTTGTTAAAGCTGCTTTAACCTTCCCCTGTAGGTGGAAAGTAATGTTAAATAAACTTACCAGACCAAAACAAAAACCAGTCACCTGTGACTGACACTTGCCCAATACCTTCACAAATTCTGATGATGATTTCCTGCAGACTGGGATTTTTGCTACTGCTGGTAGATCCGTATGACCATACACTTCGATCCCCCTGCAAATGCAGCTACTTCCTTCACACTATGGCCTTTGGTATGCCCAAATGCAATCACTTACTTTTGTCAATCATTAATCTCTGCTGAGACCCATTTACCACACATTGAAATACATTTGGTGCACTGTACCACCTCTTCTCAATCTATGAATCCCATTGCATACACTGCAGCTCAATCATCCTCGTTCATTGCCATCTGCAGAAGGTGACACATTTGTCTGGGGATTATATACGAATGTTCAATGTTCTGTCAATGTGAAAGGTAATGTTGGGACATTGCTATTTATTATTAATGTTTTATAGTTGGGTTCTGTTCTTTTACATGTGTTATTGCAAGCAAATTGTTAGTGGATGTTTCTGGATGCAAGTTTTACTGTACCAGACTACCGATGTTTTCTTGTCTTGAATACTGATGTCGTTAAACTTAAACTGTGCTACATTCTGCACAAAAGTAGAATTCAATAAAACCTTGTTGCTCTAAAGATTTGTTTACATCAGTTTTTCAACTGGTAGTTTGTCAATGACTATCCCTCATGTATAGTGTGGATTTTTCTTTCTGGTTTTAAACTTTCCTTCTGCCATCTCATCCAGCTTGCTCAGGGACAAGATGGAAGTTTTCGGCGCTTTGCCGTTTTGGAGTACTCCACGCCAGAGATGGCTGAAGAGGTACAGCGATTGACGGATGGAAGACCTGTCGGAGGCACTCCTCTACGCGTCTCCTTCTGCACTCCGGGACCCCCTGGCAGGAGTATGCTGGCAGCACTGATTGCTGCTCAGACTATGGTATTGTTCCTTTTTGTGAACCAGTGTTGCCTTCACTTGCTGGTTCAATAGTCATTGCATTTAAATGCTGTATTTAATACTTGGTAGTTTAATACTTGGTTGTCTTTGGAACCTTAAGCTTTTTCTCTTGCTCTAACAATTTACATCTTGCCAGGTTAGAGAAGTACTTATGTTCATGGTTTAATCGATAGCTACTAGACGTGTTAATGTGTTTTTAAAAAAAAAAAAGTTTCCTTAACCCCATGAAAGGGTTAGTCTTAACCATGACTTTGAAGATGGCTTAAATGTGCATCTTTAAACCAGTCTATTTACTGACATATAACAACAATGAGGCTTTTACCTACTTGGGGTATAACCGCACATAACACCAACATCTTGTGCAGCTTCTGTCCAGAGCTCATTTACCATATTACACATGAAGGCACTATTCTCTCAGCATCTGCTTTTAGTCGCTCAGTAGTCTGTTTGAGCTGGAAGTTCTAATGCAGGCTACAAAGTTTCTCTGCATTTTCTCAACTATTTTTGATTATTGGCCTTGTGTGCAGATATTTGCCGGTTATCTCAAAATGGCATTAATCTCTAGTTAGCAGTGAAAGCTTTTGACATGGTTTGATTGCATGCAGTAACACTGCTATTTACGACACGCATAACAATGTCGAGTATTATTGCTCACACACATTATCACCGCTTGAACAATTTTACAGCTGTTTGTTACATTTCATAAATGGGCTTCCCACATTATCGGTGCTACAGATCCTGGAGCTGCTCTGGATATTCACCGGGTTTGCTTTAGAGTAGTCGGTGTTTCTTTGGTTTGTTTTTGATGATCGAGAGTAATTTCTTAAAACTAATGTGTACTTGGCCAGATTGAACAGCTGATAACTCAACAGCACAATCCTAATGAGAAATTGTACGTATACTGACATTTATATCGAGCCTCCAGGCCCATAAAGCAGGCACTTTATTTACAATTCTTGACTATTGTTTTTAACCATGTTTGGTTTGAACTCGATGCATACTAGGAACAGTTCATGGCTTCAAGAATTGGTTAGAAATGGGCTGAATTTGTTTTTCTTGTACTTTTCATTAATTGGCAAATACCTTTTCATAGGCTTTAAACAGAGGGAAGGGTCTCCTCCCTGAACCCAATGCCATACAGATCCTTTCTAGCTTAAGCAACCCTGCTACCCTCAAGATGCTGCTGGCATCACTCACCCAGGGACAAAAACAAGGTACTGTTCTTCCTGATGTACCATTTTAACCGCATAGCACTGTGTATCCCATTTCGCAGTGCAAGGAATTAACCATGTCTCCTGTGTGCAGGTCTACTTGGTGCAGCCCCGATAATGCCACTGCTCACTAACCCAGCTATGTCTGCAGCTCTGGTGCAGCTGCTGCTTCAGAACCAGGTCCAGCAGGTACTAATGGATGTTGTTCACACTCACCTTATCTTATTTTTGGTCTCCCTTCCTTTTGTTTTCCTCCGTATTCAGTGACATTCCTCTCTAGTCCTCATTCTCACTTCCTCCCTAGCAAGTCTATCTAGGAAATCCTCTTCTCTGGGCACAGGTTCTGCACCATAAGGAAAGCCATCTACCACCTTATGTGAGTGGCACTGTGTGAGTTTGGCGTGCTAGATGGAAAGTAATAAAGGATGCACCGAGCTGCTTTTTGAGCCACAAAATGTGTTAGTAATTTAGTTGTTGTCTGTGTGTATATTCTACAGCTAGGTTAAGTGAATTCAGTTTTTATTCTATTTGGCATGGACCAAAGTGCATGTTGCCAAAATCAGCTCGACTCTGGGTAGTTTGAATACAGATCCGCACCTTGTTATTGAACAAAAGAAGTGACAAATCGCCTTTTAATTATTAAGTGACGTGCATTATGCATCTTAAACATGAATCGTTCATTTGTCTTGCTGTGCCCCCCTGCAGTAGCTCTGGTTGCATGCCCCTACTTGGAGAACCACTGGTGTGTGTTTGGATGACTTGTCATTCAGCAGATCTCTTTTATACAGTGACTCACTACTGATAGTTTTCCAGTGTACAATCCAAGATCTAGGGTTTAAGTGCCCAGTAGTGACAGCTGGGCAGTAGTCCCATACTTTACCTGCAGTGCCCCCACAGGGCACGGTTATCTGAATATAAAATAACTGGAATAAAGTAAATTCCAGGTACGAGGCAGAGTATAAAACATTGAAATTCTTAGTACATCCTTGTCCATATATTCAGGATGTTTGTGAGCTCAGCTTGTTTACTAACATGCTGAAGGAACACCCTGAACTGGAACAGTTTCTTCAGTGGAGAGAAGGCTGTTTTGATTAGACTTATTTGGATGGTTTCTGTCAAGGAAGTATTTTGCTGTTTATCATGATTGCTTAGCCACAGCCTACAAAATGTACTTTTTCTTCTGTATTTTATATTGTCATTGCAACTAGTGTTTCACCGATACCGCACACAGTATCTGTATTGGCGATAGAGGCCACCGATACCAAAGTGGTTACTGTAACGCGTGTGCCACTAGATGAAGCTTAACTGAAGCCAGCAGGATGTCTGCAGTGTGGGATTATTTTTTGCTTGTGCTCGTTACTGCACTGACACAGCTTTTTTTTTTTTTTTTTTTTTTTTTTTCATGGCTCAAACTTTTCAAACTCAACCAATAAATACAATATTTCAAGCTTATTGAATCTTATATGGGATACAGAAAACTGCTTTCACCAAGATGAAGGCTCGCCAATCTATAAAAAGAGGAGCGCTATAAAGATCAGGATTTATAAGCACTTATCGACTGGTTAAGTTAGAGTTGGTATCGGTACCAGCAGATACTTAAACGTTAGGTATCGGTATTGTAAGGAAAAAGTGGCATCAGTGCGTCCCTAATTATAACTCGTGTACCCTGTGAGAATCTGGACGTTGACCGGACCATACCATATAGTCACTTTGCAGTGTTTTATTTCAAACAATTATATTAAGCCGCTGACATTTCTGTACTGTACAACAATCTTTTATAAAACTTAAGCCTTGCCAAAAACGAGTTGTTTTCTGCCTTCAGGACTGCAGTTCTCTTTTCTGTCAGAAGGTGTCGCAAGGGTGTCCTCATACTGGTAATCTCACATTCAAATATGAATTGTGACAGACTTATTTCCTCGAGTCTTAATACTTTTATAGCATTTAGCAGACGCCCTTATCCAGAGCGACTTACAATTGGTAGTCTTACAGTCCAAGCAATTGTGGGTTAAGGGTCATGCTCAAGGACCCAAGTGGCAGCTTGGCAGAGGTGGGATTTGAACCCAGGATATTTTGGTCCAGAGTCCAGTACCTTACCCAGTAGGCTACCACAGTCCAAACCTCAAATTTTAAAGCGAACATAGTGACCAGATGGACGTTAAACACGCATACCTATATAGGTACAGTAGTTTAATAGACCTCGGTGTTCTGTGCAACTGGGTGTTGACCAGATGTTAAGCCAGAAATGCATTGGTAGACAGTATTACGAGCAACACAGAAGATCAGCCCGATGGAATGGAGGCTCATGAGTGAAAGTGAACCTTTTTATTTATATCCATTTTGTAGGGTGGATAGAATACACAGGCAAATAAAGGAGTACTACATACAATAGGAAAAGCACATGCACTTAACACCATTTACAGCATGTTACAAATAAGTAGTGGGAAATCATACACACATTGTGCTAACTTGCAAAAAAAGTCTCAACACTAACGGAGTTGGTTTCTAATTCAAACGGGAAAGGCAAGCACATTATTGGTAAGGATGAATAAATCATAAATCTAGTTTAGTTTTCATAACTATGAAAACAACTTTATAACGGCACACACTGATCCATCTTAGTTAGAATTAAGATATTTACTGGGTGGAAACCGTAACTTATTTTCTTTAATTAAATAGTTTCCTGCTGAATGACCAGTTGACTTTTCTGGGCCATCCATACAATAAATCCAAAACACCATTCATTTTTCTGGTGTTTAGCAGATGGTCTTATCCATAGGTACTTGAGGTACAATTTAAGCAAATGAGATTCAAGGGTGTTGCTATAGTGTAAAACGGTGACAGGCTGGCAGTACTGGAACTTTAAGCTCCAACTTTTTGTTCACCGGTCCTATACCTTAACTGCTGTGCCACTGCAGTCCCATGGTGTCCCCTGAATCTGTTCTGTTTAATCTGCTTTCCCGTCCCTGTTTCCTGAACATTTGCTCATGGCTTCTTGTGTGTACTGTTTGAGTTTGCTGTGTTGTTTTTTTTGGGGGGGGGGGTTTAAATTTATTTTTTGGTGCTGCTTTGTAGTGGTTTATGATGTTCCAGAGATCTTATTGCTGTGGTTTCTTTCTACAGGCTGGACTGCTGGGTGAAAACCCTCTGTCTGCACTCCCTATTCAACATGGAATGAACATGCTGGGAGACTTTCCTCATGGTATGGCATGATTCACGTGTCCCACAGTGAGCATTTGCTCACTTTTTTTTAAAAATGCAATATGCATCTGACTTTAGGAGCACCTGTACTTTGACCATTGTGTCACTCCAAGTAGTATTTCTCTACTTTAAAGGCTGACCACAAGCTTGCTTGTGTGGTGGGGAAAATAAATTCTACTGTTTTTATGTGCTAAGCTAAAAAATAACTTGGCTCCTTTCATAAGGTGGCCTAAAGTGTTTGGCAAAAATGAAAAGCAGAGTCCACAATGGGAGCTTGGAACTAAGCAACGATCGTCCGCATACTTGTTCAGGTACATGTGAGAGTAGTGAAAGCACAGTAAAGCGTACAACTAGCACAGACAAGGATACAAGTGGAGGTGGGATGACACCAGAATAATGATGAAATGACACCCCTTCCTTTTTTCTTGTCTTAAATGCAGCAGGTGACAGATTTTTCCTGGCTAGCATTTTACCCTATAAAGGGGTTTCGCTGTATTGTTTTGTAAGCTGTAGGCATGTGTTCAGTTACTTATGGCTGCTCTCTAGGACAGAATGACAGCACAGGAAAGAACTTTGAGCTAACCTGACGGTGTAGTGATTACTTTTGTAATCAGAGCTCAGTTAAAAGGCGAGCATGATTCATTTTAATGCGCCACGACACTTGAGCAAGATCGTAATTATATGCACAAAATACACCTGATAATTATCACTTATGCTGACCATGAAATTCTTGCTGTGGAAGTAGGTTTGTGTCCAGTGTTGATAGTAATCATTTAAAGTGTACATGTGGATGTGTTCTGAAGACGTGGCTTGCCATCTGACATAAGGGGTTGCTGACAAGGAAGTTTAAGGGAGTCACTTTGCTGTTTTGATCATGTCTTTGAATTGATCGTATTTGCTGTGACTTGGTGCATTGTAAACGCAACAGGATGCTTATGAATCCTTTTTTTTGAGCTGCATGCAGGGACCAAGACTTAATTTGTATTGATTGGTTAAATTGGGGAAAACGAGAGGGGTAAACTTGAATAAAAATGCCAATATTTTAGGGATGTTCTGTCAATATTTTGACACAAAGCCAGCTGCCCATATCAAATGAATGAAGGTTATGCCGGGAACACCACTTGTTAGGTAGTGTTTTGTTGATGTTTTTGCCTTAACCTGCTTTTTCCTGGTCAGGCTCAGATGGGGTCCAGTGCTTATCCTCTGAGCACAGGGCACAGGTGGAAGCATGGCCTTTATGGTCGTTGCTGCAGCATCTCCGCCCTCAGGCATAGCCAATCATGTCTGCAAGTGATGTCAGACCTGGGCGGAAGGCACTGAAAGGAAAGTGTATTTTGCTGCTGCGCCATCAGTGCCTTCCTTATTAGTGGTCAACTATGGGTTTTTTTTTTTTTTTTTTTTTTTTTTTTTTTTTTTTTTAAATGGCTGATACTGATATTTAGAGAGCAGGGTGGCTGATGTATAATGCTGAAATCACTTAACTAAAAATTGAGAAATTGCACTTTTTTTTTTCATAAATAATAAAGATTTATTGCACTTTTTTTCTGGGGGGAAACCGATGTGTAAATACTTGTTGCAAATAATGTTTTAGTGCTCATGGTCGCAGCATCTATACGTTTTTAAGAATTAAAAGCAGCAAGTTGTAATCTTCCCATAAATGGCCCCACCTTCACTGAATATTCTCTCAGCATCTCTGTTTTTTGTCTCTAAGTTCCAATGCAGGAAGCAGTTTCTCTGCATTTTGCTCACCATTTTTGAACATCAGCCTTATGAATGCAGGTATCTGCTGATCATTACTGCTTATGGCTATGAGAAACCATTGGCCACGTATGAGTGTCAGGTTCTTTATTCTGCTTCCTGTCTTTTGCCATCAACACTAATGTCTCTTTCATCTCGGTGCTGTGGCTCCTGGACTAGGCCTGCAAACTGAGCCCCTACGACCCATACAGCCCCCATCTCTGGGCCAGCCACTAGTGAGGGAGCCAGAGTCCCCAACCACGCCACTTGGTTTTGCCCAAACCCCTTCACCTGCCTTACAGGGCATGAGCGTTCCCCTTTTGGGCAGTGTGCTGGGAGGTGATGGGCCCACGCTTTCAGCGGTGAGATGCTTTACTTCTGTCTTTGAAAAGCCACAGTAACCGACTATTTAAAAATGATTTGTGCATGAATCTAAATTGCCTGCCCTAGTTCTTCCTGACTGCATACATGCATCCAAGCCCATAGCCCATATACAGACAGTCTATTGATGATGGTTGCAGTAATTCTACAAACAGTTTGATTCATTCTCTCTGACTCTGTCTCTAAGGCGTCCCTGTTAGGAAGAGAACCACCCAAAGAGATTGGAGTGTCTACAAACCCTTTTCTGAATGGGCCCAGTATATTCCAGTCTTCAGGTGAGTCGCCTGCTTGTGATGTTTGGTGATTGTGTAGTTCTCATGTGCTATCCTATAATTTAAATATTACATCTGCTTTATTAGCTGCCAACTCCAGAGCGCATCCATACAGGAAGAGGACGATGCCCCTTCAGAGCATTCACTCCAATCACAGCCTGCGCTGCCAGGACTCCTATGATTATCCGTTACAGCAGGTGAGAATTTTATAGGTTATCCTTTACCCAGTGTAGTCATTAGGAGCTCTGTATTAAAGCTTCTTTTTTGTTCTTGTATAGGGCCCCCTCTCTCACCTCTTTGAGCAGCAAGAAATTCTAGACAGCACAGGACACCTGCCCTATGGAGTGCAAGTATGGGCCCCCTTTTTTAAACTATTTAATCATCCTGATTTGACCTCAGTTAATCCAGTTCAGAGTTGCAGGGGGCCTAACTGGCACTATTAGGGTGAAAGTCAGGAACCAACCCTACCACCATTGCATCGCAGGGCACATTCATACACTCCTTCACACTGGTACACTTTCTTAGAGATACCAGTTGACCTTTCACATGACTTTTGAATGCAGGAGGATTCAATATAGTTAATGTACAGTGGTGCTTGAAAGTTTGTGAACCCTTTAGAATTTTCTGTATTTCGGCATGAATATGACCTGAAACAACATCAGATTCCTAAAAGTAGATCAAGAGAACCCAGTTAAACAAATGAGACAAACATATATTATTCTTGGTCACTTATTTATTGAGGGAAAACCATCTAATATTACATTTGTGAGTGGCAAAAGTATGTGAACCTTTGCTTTCAGTATCTGGTGTGAAACAGCAATGAAACGTTTCCTGTAACTGTTGATCAGTCCTGCACACCGGCTTGGAGGAATTTTAGCCCATTCCTCCGTACAGAACAGCTTCAGCTCTGGGATGTTGGTGGGTTTCCTCACATTAACTGCTCACTTCAGGTCCTTCCACAACATTTCTGTTGGATTAAGGACAGGACTTTGACTTGGCCATTCCAAAACATGACCTTTATTCTTCTTTAACCATTCTTTGGTGGAACGACTTGTGTGCTTACGGTCGTTGTTTTTCTGCATGACCCACCTTGTCTTGAGATTCAGTTCATGGACAGATGTCTTGACATTTTCCTTTAGAATTTACTGCTATAATTCAGGTCATATTTATGCAGAAATATAGAAAATTCTAAATGCACTATGCATTACTATACTTTCCAGCACTTGGCAGTGCGTAACTTAGTCATGCGGAGGGAGCATTGAGGGTCTCAGCCTGCTTGTTTGGTGACCACAAAGGCACCAAATGGCAGCATTCACACTTGATGAAATGAACTGCACTAAAGGAGCAATTTCACCAGGATTTGTTTTAATCCTTTTTTCCTTCACTTTGGGATGACCTTTCAAATTTGTATGTTGGTGGATTTTGTAAAGTAACGTTCCCTGGGCGTTTTGGTACTTTCTAGGGCAATAAAAAGCCATATGAAATACAATCTTATTTTATGTTTTTTCCCCTCCAGCATTCTGGGCATGGAAACACAGAGAGAACCTCTCCGTTTGCTTATCACCCTAGTCCTCCTGGTTCCTCCTATTTCAGCTTTGGAGCTCCCGGGAATATGGCCTCCACCCAGCTCAATAAGGTACAGTTCATCCACAGTTCCTTCGCAAAGCTTCCATTATTTAAAGCAGTCAACCAGCTCATGTCTTGTTTTCTAATCTAGAAACTAATAATATTCACTTCGGCTTCTGTATTTACTTGATACTATAAACAATTTTGGCAGCTGAAGAGAAATCTGTATACAGGGTTATGGTGAGGAGAAAGCAGTATGTAAATAATTAAATTGACTCTTGGTCTGCATTTCCAGTTCTGGGCCATTAGGAAGTAGACTTGATGGACAGTCAAATACCAGTGCATTTTATTTTAATGTTGAACATTTAAATAAGTTGTTTCTGCTTGAGCAGGCTGTGGGAATGCCTCCTGTGATCCATTCCAGTATATTCTCTGCTGCTCCAGGGACTCAGGGAATCAGGGTAGGTTTTATTTTTTATTTTTGTTAAACCTTGGGTTTACACAGGTCAAGCTAAGGCTTTCATGCAATTGTTTGTGTATATACACACACCATGGTCCAGTAGCATCCTTTCCCACTACACAAAGTGCTCTTTATGTGAAATGGTGAATGTAACCCTTAAGTATTGAATAAGATGCCTGTTTTTGTTCCGTTTCCATCATCAGTAACACATAGTTATAGTCATACTCCACTATCCCAAATTCCACTGCAGTGCGTGGGGTAGTTTATTACTTTGCGCTGCAATCTGTGACACTAAGCTGTTTTCATAAATGCTAGTCTGGAAAATGGCAGAGAGGGGTGGCATTCCTAATAATTCTTGCCCCAGTCTACAGTGGGGCAAAAAAGTATTTAGTCAGCCACTGATTGTGCAAGTTCTCCTACTTAAAGATGAGAGAGGTCTGTAATTTTCATCATAGGTACACTTCAACTATGAGAGACAAAATGAGAAAAAAATCCAGGAAATCATATTGTAGGATTTTTAAAGAATGTAATTGTAAATCATGGTGGAAAATAAGTATTTGGTCACCCACAAACAAGCAAGATGTCTGGCTCTCACAAACCTGTAACTTCTTCTTTAAGAAGCTCTTTTCTCCACTCGTTACCTGTATAAAAGACACCTGTCCACAGCTTCAAACAGTCAGACTCTAAACTCAACCATGGCCAAGACCAAAAGAGCTGTCAAAGGACACCAGGAAGAAAAATGTAGACCTGCACCAGGCTGGGAAGAGTGAATCTATGATAGGCAAGCAGGTTGGTGTGAATAAATCAACTGTAATAAAATGGAAGACATACAAGTCCACTGATAATCTCCCTCGATCTGGTCCTCCACGCAAGATCTCATCCCGTGGGGTCAAAATGATCATGAGAACGGTGAGCAAAAATCCCAGAACTACAGAGGGACCTGATGAATGACCTGCAGAGAGCTGGGACCAAAGTAACAAAGGCTACCATCAGTAACACTATGCCGAGAAGGACACGGATCCTGCAGTGCCAGACGTGTCCCCCTGTTTAAGCCAGTACATGTCCAGGCCCGTCTGAAGTTTGCCAGAGAGCGTATGGATGATCCAGAAGGGGGTTGGGAACGTGGCTGGGTCTTCCAGCATGACAATGATCCCAAACACACCGCTTGGGCAACGATGGAGTGGCCTAGCCAGTCTCCAGACGTCAAGCCCATTTGAAATCTTGTGGAGGGAGTTGAAAGTCTGTGTTGCCCAGCGATAGCCCCAAAACATCACTGCTCTAGAGGAGATCTGCATGGAGGAATGGGCCAAAATACCAGCTACAGTGTGCGCAAACCTGGTGAAGACTTGCAGGAAACGTTTGACCTCTGTCCTTGCCAGCAAAGGTTATGTTACATAATATTGAGTTGAAGTTTTGTTATTGCCCAAATACTTATTTTTCCACCATAATTTGCAATTAAATTGTTTAAAAGTCCTACAATGTGATTTCCTTTCTTGTCACTCATAGTTGAAGTGTACCTATGATGAAAATTACAGAGCTCTCATCTAACTAGGAGAACTTGCACAATCAGTGGCGGACTAAATACTTTTTTTGCCCCACTGTACATTTGTACATTCTGTAAATTGTAGATGACATGCAGGCAGAAAGGCAAAGTGCCCTGTTACTCTGGCAATATTGAAAGTGCACTAATGTGATTTAAAAAAAATGAGGACATCCAATAAGGTGGCATAAGATAGTAAAATGGTGCTCGTCTGCCCCAAAACATTTACTGCAGCTCATCGTCATAGTTATTGTATGTCAGGCACCGACTTTAAACAATATTCCCTGCCTAACTGTTACCGTTCCAGTTTATGGCCTTTTTAGGAGGACTGGGTTGAAAATTGACAAGCTGACTTAAAGGGGGATGGAAACCAATGCAAGTGCTATATTAAGACATGAGGTGTTCAGAACAACTCATTCTACTGTCACTAATAGTCAATGCATGTTCTAGGCCTGTATGCTTCAGATTATGAACTTCATGGTTAATGTTTTGTCTGGTCAGCTTGATCTCATTTGACAAACATTTTAGGCCTACAACAACTTCCAAAAATATATATACACTCACACATAGTAAATGATGTGATTTCCCATAGGTGATGTCAAAAGGTGGTTATACTCATGATTTGGTAGAAAAGCAGTATCCCTGAAAGGCCGAGTCTTTGAGGATCAAAGATGGGCAGATGATCTTCAGTTTATCAACAATTGCAGGAGATTGTTTTTAAATGTTTCGACATTCTCCAAGAAAGATTTGAGGGGATTTGCAGAGTTCAGTCCTAAGTTTTTCTGATTTGGCCCAATTTACGTGGTCTTGGTGAAAAATGCATGTCCCTTGGTGTTGTAGAAGGCAGCATACTGTATGTTACTCTAATCTGTGTCCATTTCTGCATTAATGCTGCATTTATTCATTACATTTTTTTGTAGACCTTGTTTTGCCTGCAATGAGAGAATTTAAAGTAAATGCAAGGAACACTTTTTGCATTTTCCTTACCAAAACAACTGATTTGGGGTTCTAGCAGATGCAGCAGTAACTAATTTTCCAGTCGTATGGGATACACTGCAGAGGGCTTTGAATGTTTACACCCTTACAATTTATTAGATGAAGTTTAAATGCCGTTAAGTATTTGTCAGTGACATCATTGGTTAGTCGGCTGGTTTGAAGCCATCCGCTTATCTTAAGTGATGTTGGTAATTAACTTCCTCCTTTCACTGGTTCCTGTGTTTTGATGTGCAGTGGAAAATGGCCTATTTACCTTTCAGGTAATGACTCCCCATGCTGTTACTGATGCTTCTCCTCTTCTGCTTTTAGACACCAGTGGGAGGGCAGAAGCGTCTATTCTCACGCCTGATTCCATCTCCAGAGCCCAGCCCAGAGGGCGGTTATGTGGGTCAGCATTCTCAGGGCCTTGGTGGTCACTATGCTGACTCGTACCTGAAACGCAAGCGCATCTTTTAACTGGCACTATTTGCTGTAGGGAACCCCTGCTGGCTGCAAGTGGGGAAAGTGAAGTCTGAGGTTTGAAGAAATCCAAGAATCTAGTGGGACAGCTAGTTCTGGAGTTAAGCCAGCCTGTGTGCCAGGGAGTTGTGTGCATGTACATTATTTTATTTCCTTTTTTATTTTTACCCTTTTAATTTGCCTTTTTAATTTTTTTTGTTTGTTTGTTTTTGAAGCACCAGTACATTAGGAAACTTGGAGACACAAAAATGCTCCTCCCAAACATTTTTCTTTTTTCCAAAAAAAATTTTTTTTTTTTTTTTTGTATATAGTTGTAGTTTTGAATCTTCTCATTGCGGCATGTGTACTTGTCTTGGGTCTGTGATTCATGTGGTTGTAGCAGCAACAGAAACTGCTCTGTGCGGTCTGCATTCATTATGCTGCTTCAGTGAATCTCTGCACCGGTGACCTTCCTGGGCATGAAGCCTTGACTGTGTACATCTAGATCCCTCCACGTGTCCCTCCCCCCTCACAATGCCAGGTTTGCTGCACAAAGTGTTCTGTGTTGCACTGGGAGGACTTGCCTCCTTTCTTCACCTGTCAAATCTGTTCCCTATAGTTCTACATAATGAATCTGGGTCTCTTCCTCCCTTTTACCATCTTTTTTTTTCTGTTCTGGCTGCAGTTTTATTGTTACCTATGCTTATTTTCATTAGCTCTTTACACCAGCAGAGGGAGCATGTTGGCTTTGGAGGACAGCTATGTTTATATGCCTGCTATTTGACCGTATTACTGGAACACCACCATCATGGGCAGCCTGGACCTGTGATCAAACACGTTACAGAAATTATTGCAATGCAGCTGTGACGGCTCCTCCTTGGCCTTTGTTTTTCTGGGAGGTGTCAGTCATTGGAATGATTGGTGTATGGTTTGAGTACTAAAAATGTGACTTCATTAATCTGGTTGACCTTTTGATTGTAATAACTCGATACCTCTGGCCTGTACTGCACTTCATGTTGAAGCCTGCAATTCCTCTAGTGCCTAAAATTGGAAGTGTTCCTTGTAATCTTCTTTGATTAACTCCATTTGACCTTTAAATTGCTGTGTACATCCTTGAGCTTGATTATATTCATCTGGAATCCTGAAATCGTTCCTTTTTCCCTCTAGTTTGTAATGATTGGAAAAACTATGCTCTTTTTTTTTTGTGTACTTTTGGGTGACCTAGTGCCATGCAGCGTTCATACTGTGGCCACCTAGTTCACATATGCTATCTTTGGACCAAGAACTGATGTGTTGCAGAGAACTGACAGAATTCACAAATCAACTGTAAAAGGATCCAGTGCACCATTTGTACAGATCTACTGCTCTTTTTTTGTGACCTGTATTTGAGCAAGTAAATGTTATTTAAGTTCATGTACTTCTACTGGTGGTCATTACTGTTGCAGCTGACTTGATTGCTCTTACTTTTGAAAGTTTCTAACTAATCAGTCATGTAATATTGTAAGGGATGTTTCTAAGGTTTGTCCAATTGTTGGTGCTTGCTCACTTTCTCTACTTTACTAAGTGTACAGATATACTGGTCCTTCTTAGCATATTGTGATAAAGTTAATTCTTTTCCGTAATTTAATGATAAAAATTAAACTTTCATATATTTTAGATTCATTGCACACCAACTGAAATATTTAAAGTCTTTTATTGTTTTATACTGATGATTTTGGCATACAGCTCATGAAAACCCAGCTCATGAAATCTCACAAAATTATCATATTTCATCCGACCAATAAAAGAAAAGTGTTTTTAATACAAAAAAAGTCAACCTTCAGATTATGTTCATTTATGCACTCAATACTTGGTCGGGAATCCTTTTGCAGAAATGACTGCTTCAATGCGGCATGGCATGGAGGCCATCAGCCTGTGGCACTGCTGAGGTGTTCTGGAGGCCCAGGATGCTTCGATAGCGGCCTTAAGCTCATCCAGAGTGTTGGGTCTTGTGTCTCTCAACTTTCTCTTCACAATATCCCACAGATTCTCTATCGGGTTCAGGTCAGGAGAGTTGACAGGCCAATTGAGCACAGTAATACCATGGTCAGTAAACCATTTACCAGTGGTTTTGGCACTGTGAGCAGGTGCCAGGTCGTGCTGAAAAATGAACTCTTCATCTCCATAAAGCTCTTCAGCAGATGGAAGCATGAAGTGCTCCAAAATCTCCTGATAGCTAGATGCATTGACCCTCCCCCTTGATAAAACACAGTGGACCAACACCAGCAGCTGACATGGCACCCCAGACCATCACTGACTGTGGGTACTTGACACTGGACCCAGTCTTCCTCCAGACTCTGGCACCTTGATTTCCGAATGACATGCAAAATTTGCTTTCATCCGAAAAAAGTACTTTGGACCACTGAGCACAGTCAGTCCAGTGCTGCTTCTCTGTAGCCCAGGTCAGGCACTTCTGCCGCTGTTTCTGGTTCAAAGTGGCTTGACCTGGGGAATGCGGCACCTGTAGCCCATTTCCTGTGCACAGTGGCTCTGGAATCGGCCCTTCTCCACAATCCTCCTCAGGGTCCGGTCACCTCTTCTCGTTGTGCAGCGTTTTCTGCCACACTTTTTCCTTCCCACAGACTTCCCACTGAGGTGCCTTGATACAGCACTCTGGGAACAGCCTATTCGTTCAGAAATTTCTTTCTGTGTCTTACCCTCTTGCTTGAGGGTGTCAATGATGGCCTTCTGGACAGCAGTCAGGTCGGTAGTCTTACCCATGAATGCGGTTTTGAGTAATGAACCAGGCTGGGAGTTTTCAAAAGCCTCAGGAATCTTTTGCAGGTGTTTAGGGTTAATTCGTTGATTCAGATGATTAAGTTAATAGCTCGTTTAGAGAACCTTTTAATGATATGCTAATTTTGTGAGATTTTGGGTTTTCATGAGCCGTATGCCAAAATCACCAGTATTAAAACAATAGAAGACTTGAAATATTTCAGTTGGTGTGCAATGAATCTAAAATATATGACAGTTTAATTTTTATCATTACATTACGGAAAGGAATTAACTTTATCACAATATGCTAATTTTTTTAGAAGGACCAGTATATGCTGTTTAAAGTCCACATTGTGTTCTGCGAAACAGGACGCTGACGAAATGGACCCTGACTGGACATTACCACCAGTCACACAGTAGTTCAGATACTTTGCACATAGTGATTTTATTTTAAGCAATATTAATAGAAACATAAAACAAAATTCTTACAAACCTTTGAGTATTACTTTTGAATCTCTGAGAATTTTGTAATGGACACCAGAAAAACCCTACAAACCTAAATATTGTACAAACATTTCTAAAATGTACTTGTGTATCCATATTGTCCTCTGCTTGTTCTACTTTCTCGTCACCCCACACTGTTTCGGGTGTTCTGGACCCTCTCGCAGAGAATTCTTGGCTGGCCTCATGGCAGATGGTACATTTAGGATATTTTATCAGTGTTTGGATTTTGATGTTGTACCATTTATTTGTCAGGCAGAAATGCCAAATCCAAACCATGGTCTTCAGGTTTTCTCCAAACCACAGGAACTCGTAGAGAATGAACCTTTTGCCCATGCTATGAGATGTCAGCTATGAGGCCAGAACCTCAGTCAGGAATTTTCTCTTCCAGAGCCTCCAGAATGCGTAACGCAGTGACAACGAGGCTGGGGCCGAGAAAGTAGATCAATTGGAAGACAGTATGGAAATGCATGTACATTTCAGAAGCATGTTTGTACATATTAAGTGTCATCAGCCTTTTTGGGAAGAAGAGACATGTAAAGTTTAAGTGCCGTCCCACAAAATGATACATGATGGTGAAATATGAGCCATGGCACAACAAAACTTAACTTTTATGCTGTTCAGTCACTTTACAGCCAAAGTGCCCCCACATCAGCAAAAGTTAGGACAGTATGGAAAATGCTAATTAAAAAACAGCACGTCTGACATGAACTTTTGTTTCATTACAAATGTTACTCTAAAATATCAATGTATTTTCCTGCATTAATTACAGAAATGTAAATTTACATTTGCCAGGGCCACTGACACTGCCCCAGCATGACTGAGCCTGGCTTTGGGGCTTGTTGGTGTTTTTCCTCTTTGGTTCAGAGCATCCTTTTTTTTTTTTTTCTCAAAAAACAACCTGATACTGATTAGTCTGACCACAATACATGTTTCCATTGTGTTGTAGTCCATTCTGGATGGCTTCTATATAAAATTAAATGTGAATAATAACTGGGGGGAGAGTGCTAAACCTTAGTCCAGGGAAGTTGGTGCTGTTTCTGGACATGGCTAACATAAGACTTGCACAGTAACATTAAGTGGTGCTTGTGAATGTAACTCAGTATTGTAGTGCTTGACAGCAGTTATCAGATACTGATGAATGCCAGTTCTTGATGCAGTGCTGTCTGAGGGCTCGGAGATGGTGGATATTCATCTTAGACTTTAGGCACTGAAATTCCTCCAGCTTCCTTAGTTTAATGATATTATGCACTGTAGAGGGAGAAATCTCCCCCCCCAACCCAAATACTGACCCAACATTTTTTTCTGATTTGGGCTTGCATACTGATTTTAATGAGGGGTGTCAACATTTTTGATATTTTAGCAAAAAGAATTTGGACGATTTCTGCAGCTTCTTGGCATAATAATGGTGGATGGGTTATCAGTGCAAAACACGTAGATATAACTCAGCTTTTGAAAAAGGGTTGACTAGGCATTGCGCAATACATGTTTACACAGGAAACTGTTATTCAAGAGCAGTTTGCATACCATTCAGATGCCTGGTGTCTTATTTAGCTAGGATTGTCCTTTCAAAATGCATTACACAACGGATGAAAATGGCTGTTTGCTACACTTTTTGCTTCAAATGACATAGAGCACTGGTTCACAAATACTCTAGGCTTTGTGGTAAAATAAGATCCTTAAAGTAACTATATGTGAAAGAAATTTTGAAAAGTATACTTTCAGTCAGCAAACTTACATAAACAGGATATTTTGCATGCCACAAAGTCTGTTGTCAACCTGTGTCATTTGTGTATGTAGTGTTGCTTCAGCTTGCACAGCTGTGGTCAGTGGCTGCTCAGTTTTTCAAAATATTTTCCCCTACTTTAAAAATATTGCACCAACAAAACCTTTTAAGGACACATTCTGGTACTTCAAGTTAATATGCATGTGCGTGTGCTTTTACTTTGTAACACGTTAAGAGCTTTGTATAAACGATCAAATCTTGCATAACTTAACACAACTGTTTTAGAATAGGGACTTATTCCAGAACGCAGGATTGATGAGGCTAGAAGCTTTTTTTCCACAACTTGGCTTTAGTTTAGTTTGAAAATGAGTGATGTATAAATTGTGATATAAAACAAAATGTAAAGAATCTCCCATTAAGCACGACAGGCTGTGCATTACCATAATTTTCCCATGAGACACAGGCAGTGTCTAGAAGCTCCTTTACCTGTGATAAAAATCTAGGTGACACATGGTCTGGAGTGGTTTATTGCTTTTATAAAGTGGTGACAAACAATTTGGTTAAATACGTCAGTGTTTAACAAATAAATGGATAATTAACAACATAGTAATAATCCCAGATTTTTGATCCCAGATTCTGCAAATCTTATATACAGCACCATTACATAACAATAGAACCAGTGATCAGTCTAATATGCAGATTGCCATGCCCATTAATGACAATGGCCACGTGTTCCATTCACACAGGATTGGGGAATAGCTGCAATAGCAGCATTGTAAGATGGTGAGAGGTGTTCTCTGAGGCCGCCTCCTTGGTTCAGGGGTGGACATTCAATATTTACATATATGGAATCACCAGGCAGGAACATCATAACAATTGAGACGCGTATTTTCCAAACAAGACATCTCAGTGGCTTTCAAACCCCAAAACATGCTACACCACAAACAGAGTAATGTAGTGTGTACGCCGTTAAGTGCCGGAGGATTGCCAGGAATTGTACATCAGGGGAAACCAAACAGCCACTGGCAAAATGGATGGCACAACATAGAAGACCTACCTCATCAGGTCAGGATTCTGCGGTTTACACCCAGCTACAGGCCAGTGGCCACTCTTTCAAGGACGAAGACATGCAGATCCTTGATGGGAGGAACAATGGTTTGAACGCCTCTCACCATTGTTACAACGCTGCTATCACAGCCATTCCCCGATCCTGTGTGAATGGAACACTGGCCATTGTCATCAATGGATATGGCTATCTGCATATTAGACTGATCATCGGTCCCATTGTTATGTAATGGTGCTGGTATCAGTTATTATGCAGATGTGCTATAGATAAGATTGGGGAAGTTTTCCCAACTAGCTGAGACTGAAGAAGTCACGAGTGATGAAATGTTTCTCCAACAAAACCTTATTTCCAGATGAACCGATTCAGCTTCTGGGATTTTCTCACCCGGGTTATTGTATGCATCAAGACGCATTCTTCGCCAACCAATGTAGTTCCTACCTGTTCGGTCCATGAAAGCCTGGGATTAGCTTTTTTCATTCTTCAGTATGTGGCATATAATTTACAAAGAATCTGCTTTAGCTCTGTTGCCTCTTTTGAAGATAACAGCTACGTTTTTCTCAGCAGACCAAATTCGTAAACCACAAACAGCCACGTTGTTAGTTTACAGTCGGCAGCATGGTAGCACACGTGATTAGCGCAGCCTCCTCACAGTTCCAGAGATCCCAACCTCGGACTCTGCCTGTGTAGAGTTTGCATGTCCTAACTAACTTTTTGCTCTAAATTGGCCCAGTGTGAATGTGTCCGACAAGTATCGATGTAACCTTGCCTGTTGTGAATAGCCATTGATGCTGATGCGATGTTAAATAAACAAACAAATATTAATTTACATTTACAGCATTTAGCAGACGCCCTTATCCAGAGCCACTTACAATTGATACAGTCTTACAATCCAAGCAATTGTGGGTTAAGGGCCTTGCTCAAGGACCCAACAGTGGCAGCTTGGCAGAGATGGGATTTGAACACCTTTTGGTCCATAATCCAGTACCTTAACCGCTAGGCCACCACAGTACCACATTCCTCTCCTCACATTTTCATTTAATAAAATTTCAGATCATTCATCTCAATGTCTTCTATTTTTTTCTTCTAAATTCAATCAGAAAATAGAATCTAATTTTTTCAGTAGCTATATCGTTCATGATCACTGAATACCTTTAACCCCAACAGGAGTGGTGTCATGCCCAAGGTCAATCATGCACAGCCCATCAGGGATGTGACTTTGGCTGTGAAGGAAATCTTCACATTAAAATCTGTTTGCCTGGAAAACTCAGTGCACACCCATGCTGTCAACTACAAAGGTTGTGATTTTATCAACCAGCCAGCTAACCCACGGTGATGGTGTATCTCTGTATGGAGCAACAAATGTTAGGAGCCGGCCAACTGAGCATTGCAGCAGGAAGTTTAATTGGTTTTAGAAGTAGAGAGCTATTGAAAATGGCAAATATCCTCTTCTGCTGTTAGGTGAATTGTTGAATTCAAATGTTCATTTTCTGTCTGTTCATCATTATAATCTCTATTTAAATGTTACCTATCAGGAAAATGACTTTCTTGGGATTTGTCATATCAGATCATTTTAAGACATTAAAATAATCTGTGTCAAATAAGACTACAAACAATGACTTGATGATCCCATATTCATCCTCATTATGATGCCAGGATCTCTGAATATTAAATTTGGTTATACTATCGTCTAATAATAGCAGGCCAGGTAGGAACCGCTAATAAACTATTAGCTCCCATTTGTCATGGGGGCACTTCAATATCTATGCTGATTTGCATTATAATATTTTCAAGATATTATTTAACCGAAGCCAAAGCATTTACATTTATGACATTTGGCAAACACTTTTACCCACAGCAACAGAAGTGCTTTACATAAACCAGAACTCTCATCATTTTGGCTGTGTACCAAACTGCATGCTACATATTTCTGCTGTTTCAATTCCCATCATTATATTCTCAAAGTTGTATTTAACATAAGCTGGCAACTATTTAACTGCTAATATTAAGGGGGGGGGGGGGCTCATTATCCCATTATTTAGAATATTGGATGTGATTGGTTCGCAGTTGTGAAACCTTTACATTTTTTCCATACTTTATATGTCTCAGTTTTAAAGGGAAAATATAATTTGACCAAACTTTGGAAGTGGAATCAGTCATAACAGAGAAGCAATCATGCTTTTGAGTTCAGGTAGACTTCAAACCATAAGGCATCGAGACGTGTCTAAATTGCCATGATAATTAGAGTGACTTATTCTGTCATCTTTCATCCCTTTTGAATTGGGGACAAGAGCCACTCGAGGAAACTTGTGTACATTGGCTAATGATGTGATGTGCCACCTTGATTGCTTAACCACTGCCAAGCCAATTAAGGATGAAAGGCTGGTGGATAAACAACACATTAGAAAATCAGAGAACTAAATGAGTGTAAAGGGCAGGATCTGACCCATAATGGTCTTCCTAATGTGTCGCAACAAAAGCAAAGGAGCGCGAGAAACGTTTTGTGTGTTTCACTGGGTTCATTAAAATGAGAACGAATGTTCATCCATATTCTTGCTAGCTGCTGAGACACAAGAAATAAAAGTAATGAAACTCACTTATTATCAGGGAGGCCAAGCTCATATTTCTGCTTCTATAAATATACTTGGGACTGCTTGTGGGCCCCAGGGTGCTGCAGCCTGTATCCCCTAAGCTTCCAGAGGGAAACCAAGGCAACACAGTGGATGAATTTGTCACGCACATTTAGATTTCTGCGTTTCATGTTTTTTTTCTTTCCTTCCACCCACACAGACACCACGCACCGTCCGTGTTGACTCTGCTGCAGAAACCTGTGATTTTCCAAAATACCCACTGGCAGAGAGCTGCCGCCGCAGGCATGCCATATAAAAGGTGCTCACAGCAAAGCTAACACTTTCCATGCTAGGACTGTCAGAATGCTAGAAACATTGTTTTTCATGTGGAAATTAATGTTTGAATCGTATGACTCATCTGTTCAGCTTTGGCTGTTCTGCTACCCTAGGGGTTTGATGGTAAACAGCAAGGTTCACTTTGATAAAGACTGTGTCCATGATAAGATAATGGACTCTTAGCAAGTGAGAGTGGACGTTAATGGGATTGAATGAATGCAAGCCTCAGCTGGTCTGGAGTGTGGTCACGCTGACACTCAACCCTGTCTCCAGCTCCATCAAATCCAATCTGAAGCTCAGGCTTTCACAAGTTCTTCAATTTTATTAAAGAGCAATTAGACCACTCAGCTCGTTCCTGCTGAAAACCACAGATGGCCTGATGGTTTCTCTTCTCCAGAAAACACTCTTTACTACTTCACTTGCAGACACTGTCTACGATTAGATTTGGGGAATGGGGAATGTGTGAATGAGCAGTTAATGGACTGGCAACAGAGAAGGACTACATGTCTGTACAGCTGTACTGCAGCCTTGCTACTAAAGAGCAAAACCTCTTTACTCCTCTATCACAGGCTAGTTTTGCTGTCCTTTTGTAAAGACCAGAGACTGCATCATGGCAGATTTCTTGCTAAGGAACATTGCAAGATGTTTGAAGTTAAATGTAAAAGCATGAAAGCTCTATGCTAATATCATTCATGAACTTGTGGACTCAGGCACACCGGCAGTTCCTACCAGTGGTGTTTAGTCTATTTGGCTCGGTTCCTGTGTGTGTGCACGCTTTTGCGCCTACCCCTGTACACACGGACTGAACCAAATACCAGTGTCACCATTCACATTAGGTTTACAATGTTACCAATAAACTCATGTCTTACCTTGGCACTATTACAGGGTACCAATCATAGCCTTGTGTTATCTGAGTTGCTAATGAAATGCCTAACAAGTAGGGGTGTAACGATGAAAAATGCTAGGATGTGCTTTCACTGGGTTTCATTAAAATGAGAACGGAATGTTCATCCATATCTGCTAGCGGCTGAGACACAAAGAAATTAAAAAGTAATGGAAAACTCACGATTATCAGGGAGGCCAAGCTCATATTTCTGCTTCTATAACTATAATTGGGGGGAATGCTTGTGGGCCCCAGGGTGCTGCAGCCTGTACCCCTAAGCTTCCAGAGGGAAACCAAGGCAACACAGCTGGATGAATTGGTCACGCACATTTAGATTTTGCGTTTCATGTTTTTTTCTTTCTTCCACCACACCGACACCACGCACCGTCCGTGTTGACTCTGCTGCAGAAACTGTGATTTTCCAAACTTTACCACTGCAGAGAGCTGCCGCCGCAGGCATCCATATAAAAAGGTGCTCCACAGCAAGCTAAAACACTTTCCATGCTGGCCTGTCAGAATGCTAGAAACATTGTTTTGTATGTGGAAATTAATGGTGAATCGTAGACATCTGTTCAGGCTTTGGCTGTTCTGCTACCCTAGGGGTTTGATGGTAAACAGCAAGGTTCACTTGATAAGGACTGTGTTCCATGATAAGATAAGGGGACTCTTAGCAGTGAGAGTGGACGTTAATGGGATTGAATGAAGGCAAGCCTCAGCTGGTCTGGGAGTGTGGTTCACGCGACACTCAACCCTGTCCCAGCTCCATCAAAATCCAATCTGAAGCTCAGGCTTTCACAAGGTCTTCAATTTTATTAAAGAGCATTAAGACCACTCCAGCTCGTTCCTGCTGAAAAACCACAGATGGCCGATGGTTTCTCTTCTCCAGCAAACACTCTTTAATACTTCACTTGCATACACTGTCTACGATTAGATTTGGGGAATGGGGAATGTGTGAATGAGCTCACAAGAAGTTTATGGAAGTGATCATGGAACGAACAAAAGAGATTTCTGAGGTCGTTCAGAAAAAAGAGTCGTTGAGCTCATGGCTACCCCCCGGAAATGGTTACAAAACCATCTTCTAAAGGCTTTGGACTCCTCCATCCAGTCGACAATTGTGTAAATCGAGGAAATTCAAGGGGGGGGACCAATTGTTTCCCTTCCCAGCAGTGGTCGACCAACAAAGATCCTCCAAGAGTTGATGAGGTCACAACGGGCCCCAGGGTACACTCTAATCAACTGAAAAGTCTCTCTTCACATTGGCTAATGTTAATATTCATGAGTCCCACCATCAGAAGAACACTGAACAATAATGGTGTTTATGGTAGGGTAGCAAGGAGAAAGCTACTTGCTCTTCCCAAAAGAAACCATTGCTGCTCGTCTGCAGTTTGCCTAAAGATCATGTGGACAAGCCAGAAGGATGGTTTTCCATACTTCTCTTGGAAGAACAATAATGTTTTGTGGACCGATGAGACAAAATAGAACTTTTTGGTTTAAAAGAAAAGCGTTCTGGTTTGGAGAAAGGAAAACGCTGCATTCCAGCATAAGAACCTTATCCCATCTGTGAAACATGGTGGTGGTAGTATCATGGTTTGAGGCCTGTTTTGCTGATCTGGGCCCAGGACGCTGTGCCATCATTGATGGAACAATGGATTCTGAATTAATAGAGATTCTAAATGAAAATGTTCAGGACATCTGTCATGACTGAATCTCCAAGAGAAGGGGTCATGAGAAAGACAACGACCCTACGCACACAAGTCATCTACCCAAAGAATGGTTAAAGAAGAATAAAGTTAATGTTTGGAATGGCCAAGTTCAATCCAATCTAAATGTTGTGGAAGGACCTGAAGTGAGCCAGTTAATGTGAGGAAAAAACCCACCAAAAGCCCAGAGCTGAAGCGTTCTGTTACAGGGAATGGGCCTAAAATTCCTCAAGCCGATGTGCAGACGATCAACAGTTAAGGAAATGTTTAGTGCAGTTATGATGCACAGGGGATCACACCAGGATAAGAAAGCAAAATTTCACATACTTGCCACTCACTAATATGTAATATGGATCATTTGCCTCAACAAATAAATGACCAAGATAATATTTTTGTCTCATTGTTTAATGGGTTCTTCTTTATCTACTTTAGACTTGTGTGAAAATCTGATGATGTTTTAGGTCATATTGATGCAGCATTATAGAAAATTCTTAAAGCACTAAATGTTTCAAAGCACCACTGTCATCATCTTGACTGCCAAAGAAGTTGGGTCCCTTTTAAGTTGAAGTTTTTCCTTTCCACTGTACCTAGCTTGCTCAATTGGGCTGTTGCTAGAATCGGCTTTGAGGACAATGCCTGCTTATAAAGAGCACTATATAAATATATGGACCGGACTTGTTTAGCCTGGGACTCAGAAAACAGTTATGAGAATGATCCATATGTGTACCCATTAAATATTAAACATTAAGTGGAGGCACAGCTGCCATCACAGCTTAAAGATTAAGCCACTTTACCAAATTCACTGCTAACTTTTTAAGTCACAATTGTAAAATAAAAAGGTTGTTTTTTGTGTTTTGTGCAGCTGGTTGTCTTTGTACAGTCATTCCACCAACATTACCGCAAGCCCACATAATACTTTTAGGATGAACAATTTTTGCAAAATCCGGGTGAAAATTGTAGCGTATAGCTGGCTTTACACTTTGAATTGCATTAATAAAAAATGTTTTGTTAAAAAACTGGCCCAACAGGACTAGAAATCAGGTGACTAACCTTTGCAAGAAGTTGCTCAATTTCAACTGACATCGTCTCAAACATTCTGTCTTGAGTGGAATTGTTTAGAAGGGGTGTTGTGTCAGAGCTGTTAAAACAAAAAAAAAGGACAAGTAAAAACCATACATACATGAAAAATATAATTAATAGAGCGTTAATAAATAATGTCCTGACATTCTCTTGTACCTTTCTCCTCTCCGGCCATCACGGGAGCTAGTGCACAGTTTACTGAAGGACACCAGCTTCAGGTCAAGCTCATTCTCCAACTGTCTGGCCTGTTTCCTCAAATCTATATAGAGAAAACAATCAGCTGAAAGGCACTACATACACGTTATTCCATTTCACACCCAATAATGATGTGACAACTGAACTCACACAAGAAAAGTTTAGCCCTGGGTCTTCAGTACATAAAATGAAGAAGAAGAAAAAAAGGCCAGTATGAAAACCAGCTGGGAGTTTGTGATATTTATCGTCTACCGTAATATCTTAATTATTGTTTTTGAGCTGCCAAAGTGTATTTAAGTATAGTCAAAAACACGCCTTAAGAGTTCACATATTCACTGCATAATGTATCCAGGTAGAATAGACTACTGCACTGCACTAACTGTAGGCTAGCATTCTACCTAAACATGCATGACTGAAGTTAAAAATGAGTGAACAAACTGTGCCAGAAGACAAAATACAAACAACAACTTGTTTGTGGGTGACCAAATACTTATTTTCCACCATGATCTACAATTAAATTCTTTAAAAATCCTACAATGTGATTTTCTGGATTTTTTTTTCTCATTTTGTCTCTCATAGTTGAAGTGTACCTATGATGAAAATTACAGACTTCTCTCATCTTTCTAAGCAGAAGAACTTGACTAAATACTTTTTGCCCCACTATAACTGTCAGAAATCAGTTGCCATTATAGACAGCTTGACAACTATATTGTTGCACCATCTGTGAATTAACCACAGTGCAGAATATGAAGATCATGACAAACTTGGTCGACGAAATGCACTGTCAAGGGCAGGAATGGCCGGATGTTCTGCATGACCATAAAACCATTGTTCTGGCAAGATGTGAATCCTTCAGCAGATTATCCGCTACATATTTGCTACATACACTTGAATGCTTTGCTTTTAAGGAAATAAATAAGACCAGTTTTTTCTTAAATTTAAATTTCCTTCAATGATATTTCCACTGATGGCATTAGGAAGCAACAAGAGCAAGCTATTACAACATAAGACTTTTACAAACACATTTTTTAAGAATGAAAAGTATTGTCTATTGGGTCACTGAGCAAGGTGATCAACTGCTTAACTCAGGTTCTCCTAAATGCTGTAAATGTAGCCATGTTCCAAAACCTACTGGAAATGCTTCTCAGAAGAGTTAGGTCTCTTACACTACAGCAAGACAGTTCAATATAGATGCACTGTTTTTGAGTGAGTTGCTTTTCAAGACCACAGTCTGTTAGAGCGGGTGATCACACCTCCTCTCCCTTATTCTCAGCACCGGGTGCCCATAAGGTTGCATCCTCTCATCCCCTACACACTCTACACTCATGTCTGCCCCACAAAAGACAGCACAAAACCATCAAGTTTGTTGGCAGCCATCTGAAGAAGAGTGGCAACATCGCCTCAGACTCCACACACCCCAGCCACTTCCTGTTTCAACCACTGCCGTCTCAAAAAAGGTACCAGAACATCCGGGCCAGAACCACCAAACTCAAGAACAGCTTCTACCCAAGTCCTGGTAAAGTGATTGCACCAGTCACAGTCAACAGATCACAAATAACATACTTTGGACTGTTACTGCCCTACCCCTGATCGTCCCGAGTCCACAACACATCAATATCTTTACATCAGTCTCCACCAGCTCAGGGGACTACATGTGCATTTGCATCCTAACCCATATGTGAACACCTAAGGTGTATACTCACACCACCATACACAATATTTCTTTGCAGATACTGCCACTCTGCACTTTGCACTACCTCCTATCTCTTCATCCACAATTAAGGTCAATGTATTCCAGTTGTTTGCTGATCTGTATTCCATTCCATTCCAATGCAGTCCATTGTTTTAATTTTATTTTTATTTCTATTTGATCGATATATCTTTACATTTGGATCTTTTGGATTTCTTTGCTAAATCATTCTTCATTTTTTATTATACCACAGCCGCAATGCGATTGGCTGAGAGACGTCTTTCCCCTGTAACGGCACCGTGACCGACGCTCTATAGGTATTACGCCGCGGCAAACGCACGTAACCTAGCAACAACGCCCACCCTAAAAAACAGCCAAGCTATAATAAGTTATAAAGTAAAGCACTGCCGAAAGGAATAATAATTAAGAAATATAATTAGTTTATAAAATGGTTTTGAGAACAATTTAAATTTGGAAGATGAAGCTATTAATGACCAACCTGAGCCAAAGGTTTATCACCTTTAAGATTTGGAGGCACTGGAAAAGCAAAACAAGGTCAGTCCTTTAAATCAAACGTCCCTGGGCTCTTAATGGATTCAACAATAATGAACTGAATCAGCTTCATCTCTCACAAAGACGTCGTTTGCTGGAGTTAAACTCGCCGTCTTTCATTAAATACCATCCATGGCTGATCTGACAGGTTTGTTATTGTTATCTGTAACTCCAGCTCTCAACACAGCGAAGCTGCTGATGCTCTGTAACTCTGCCGTTACATTTCTGACTGACGAGATTAACATTAAGAGCTTCACCAGCAAACCTTATCAGAGGAATTCTGCAAAAAAGTGCCTTACAACAAGAAAAGCTGTCATCAAATATATCGCAAAAGACACGGTGCCAAGTCAGGCAGTAGAGAGAGATGGGTTTAAACAACATTTGAATACTTTAGATCCATTATATACACTGCCAAAATACCATCTAATAGTCATTATCAATAAAATCCCAGAAAATATCAAGATATCATTTTTTACAGTATTGCACAACCACAGCCACCAGCATCCTGTAGGCAGCAGCTGTGAGCGCTGGTCAAGAATCAAAGGATGACTAACTGTGCAACAACAGATGAGCTACTGTCTCTGAGCCGACTTTACATCTACAAGGTGGTGCTGTACGGCAAACACACCTAATAAGAGTGCACAGTAAGGAAATGCAGTTTTAAAAACTCCAGCAGCACTGTTATATGTGATCCACTCATACCAGCACTAACACAGCACCGCACAGTACCTGATCTGTGGGGGTCCTGACCATTAGAGTAGAGAGTAAATGGGACTAAAAGTATGTAGAGAAACAGATGGGACTACAGTCTGTAACTTCCAAAACTACAAAATGCATCTATATGGTAAGTGGAACAGATCAAATGGACAATGAGTGTAGACACAAGGAGGTGTATCTAATAAAGTGATCGGTGAGTGTACACACCAACTTAGCTAGTGAACTAACAGCTAGCTGCCTGTTAGCCAGGTACTTTCTAACATGAACGAGCCAGCTGTAGGTGAACAAGAAAATATCGCTTTACACCATAAATCCATAAATATGACTGAATAAGATCTGAGGGAAGATGGAAAATGAACAAGTCATTACTAAACTGTCATTTTGGTTTTACGTTCGACTAAACTACTGACGTCACTTAGGCTAACCTAGCTAGCCAGCTAAGCTCTCGTCGTGAACAGGAATGAGCTGTTGGCGTCAGTTTTCTTTACTAAACCTCCGTAACTAAAAGTAAATGAATAAGAAATGTCCCCATGCGGTATAAAGAACGATAGTCTGCTTTACTTTTAGCCACTTTGCCACCTCACCTTCCCAGTAGTTACTGTTTGCCCCCGCCATCTTTGTTGTCCCACGTCATCGGCGTCTCGCTGGCAGAGGCGGGGAAAAGCGCTGGAACGGAATACTACCATACTGCATAGAATGTGAGAATCCTATAGTGTGTTACATACGTACAAACTAGTACGACTAAACATACTATTAAGTTCGGTAGTATGTACTAGGTTTAGAGTTCAATCAATCAGACGATGGGTGATCTAATTATTTTTAAAATATGGCTTTCACTTTTTAAAATCTCAGATAGCGTTTAATAGTCAATATCATAATAGATGTCTTTGGACTACAGTTGGGTAGTTTTTAGTCGTATAAAACAAACTATAGAAGAAACAAACAAATACAAAAGTGTATAAGGTGTAATATTTATGATATGCATCACCTAGGCCATATGTACCATCTTCTCAATCTCACGTAGACACCAGCAGCGTACAATTCCAGCATCTCCTCAATTAAACCTGTCTTAAACTTTCAAAACTCTTAGTGAAGCTTATGCTACACTGATCATTTCGTCCTGGATGAAAAAGAGCCATCAATCATTGCAGAAGTCAAACTCATCAGTGTGGTGATCTGGATTTGAGTCCCTGTAGATCCTTCTGGCTGGACTAGTAGTCACATACATTTACATTTACAGCATTTAGCAGATGCCCTTATTCAGAGTGACTTACAACTGATGCAATCTTACAATCCAAGCAATTGTGGGTTAAGGGCCTTGCTCAACAATGGCAGCGGTGGGATTTGAACCTTTGACCTTTTGGTCGATAGCCCAGTACCTTAACCGCTAGACTACTACAGTCCCACAAAGCTATCTTTGTATCACATAGTCAGACTGCACAACCAAGCAGTGAGCACTGAATATCGGGCTCGTCTGAATATTGGGCTTATCCGGGAAAAGAGGCTGGTTGGGGGATCATCCCAGGCAATTGCTAGCAACTAGCAACCGTTCCCATCCCTACGACAGACTGACACCCTGCCTCAGACACATTTATGCCTGCACAATGTGCTCTCTGGAATAGTCAAGTCAGATTTATTTATATAACGCTTTTTACAATGGAGCATTGTCTCGAAGCAACTTTACAATTTTAGATTATCTCCTAATACCTACGTCCAATCCCAAATTGAGCAAACCTAGGGTGACAGTGGAAAGGAAAAGCTCCCTAAAAGGTATGAGGAAGAAATCTTGGGAGGACCAAGATTCAAAAAGGGACCCAACCTCCCTGGGTGGCGTAAATGAAAGAATGTAAGAATGAAGCTAACTTGTCTAAACAAATAAGACTTATGGTGATAGTTCAAATAAAATAATGTAAAATATGCATATCGGCATTATGTAGTTCGATACACAGAGTCACTCTAGGATCTTGAGTCTAAGCAGGAAAGTCCTTGGCAGCACTTCATCCCCAGCCAACTGGAGGAGGGAGAGAGAGAGGTACTGCCCTCTGGTGGCCCAGATATGGTGCGTCTGGAGCTGATGAAGGAAACAGCCTGAGTGAAGCTGAAGCGGATGAACATCATGTGTGGGGCTGGAACTGGTACAGGCACAGCTCGGAGAGAAAACATAAAATGTAGTTAGTTATGATTAAGAGCACAGCGTCTATCAATAATCACTGATGCAACGTGTAGCATGACACTCCGGCAGCATTAGCTAAAGCAGCATAGCTAGAATGAGGAGAACCAGAAGGTAACACAGCCAAGAGGGATCACATGAGACATTTCCAACCCCATAGGAAGCAGAAGGCAGCAACCCAACGTCTCTGATCACCATAAGACTCTTTGACTATGAACCCCCAGCTCTTCCCTTAGTCTATGGCAAGGTTGCACGAGTCAGGATCAAGAGGACCAAAGCCCAGTTCAGCCAGACCACTCCTGACTCCGACCCCAGTGACCCGAGCCATGCATCCCAGTCTATGTCTAGTCAAAAGCCTGTGTAAATAGGTATGTCTTTAGCCTAGGGTTAAAAATTTGGAGAGTGTCTGAATCTTGAACTAAAGTGGGAAGTTTATTTCATAGTTGGAGGGCCATGTATGAGAAAGCCTTTCCCCCTGCTGTGACTTTTTAATTCTAAGAACTAAAAAAAAAGTCCTGCACCTTGCGAACCAAGTAGATGAGCTGGATTGTTAGACTCTAAGAGTTCACTCAGATAATGTGGGGCCAGGCCATGTAGAGCTCTATATATTATGAGAAGTATTTTGTAGGCAATGTGGAATTTAACTGGTAACCAGTGTAGTGATGATAGAACAGGACTGATATGATCAAATTTGAGCAATATTACATCATTGAAAGAAAGCAGTTCGAGTGATGTTGCTAATGTGCACTTCGAAGGAGAGATCTGAATCAAATATGACACCTACGTTTTTTTTACAGATGGACTGGGCAATACTGAACAGCCATCTAGCTTTAGGATAGATGTAGCCAACCTGCCTCTCACAGCCTTAGGTCCCACTAGTAAAACCTCAGTTTTATCTGAGTTAAGTAAAAGAACATTAAATGAGATCCAATATTTTATTTCCTTTACACAGTCCTCAAATTTGTTGATTGTAAGGCTGTCAATAGGTTTGGCTGATATGTACAGCTGTGTATCATCTGCATAGCAATGGAAACTAATGCCATGTTTACGAATAACTGAGCCTAGTGGTAGCATGTACAGAGAGAATAAAAGCGGGCCAAGCAATGACCCCTGAGGCACACCATACTTCACTTTTGAGAGCTTAGAGCGTAGATTATCTACATGAACAAACTGGTATCGGTCAGTCAAGTAGGATTTAAACCAAGAAAGTGCCAATCCCTTAATACCTACAGTGTTTTCTAGTTTATTCAGTAAAACATCATGATCTATAGTGTCAAATGCTGCACTTAAATCTAACAGAACGAGAAAAGAAACACATCAATTATCTGAGGACATTAATAAACCATTTAGTACCCTAATTAATGCTGTTTCAGTACTATGATGGGGCCTGAATGAATAGGTGCTGGACCCATGTAACTCTCACCAGGTTAAGTGTGAACAAAACAAAAATAAACAATACATGTAACAATATATGCATACATTTACAGTTTTGTATTTACATGTTCAATGAAGTCTTTACATTTTGATGGATTTTAAAAGCATGCCTTTTCTGGATGACAAAAATATATTTTAAAACAGCTGTGTTTAAAACTCATGTTATCATGGGTCACAGTGTGGTTTTAATCAAAAACAAGCTTATTCTAATGTATGCTACAAAATAAGTGCAGTTAATGTGTTTTTAAAAATCAGCACTGGTTGCTTTTTATTTTGCCTGCAATGACTTCAAGATTTTAGGAATACATAATATCTAAGGACCTATCCCATATGACAGACGCTCAGTTGTTTCGTTATGATTTTTGTAACTGAAAAATGAAAATAACTCTTACAGTAAAATGCAGCTGTTTTGTGATATAATCGGTAGAGATTATTCTTGTTAAAAAGTAACTGCTTTTCCAGTCTTCTCCAGTTAAACGTCTAATAGCATACGGTAGCATACACGGGTGATATATACTACAGAACACAAATTAAAATAATTAATTTCATGTTGTGTTTTTTTCCAATCTTAATGCAATATTGTGTGGATATTTACTTAGTTATTTGAAGTTTGTTTCTTGTCAGATTGTTCGACTGAATATATTTAATTACAGAACCTTTTTATTACCTTTGGATACTATTTATTTAGTACATTTTGGGCTATATTTAATCCAGTTCTATGAAATTCCCTGTCCTCACACCATGTGTACGGATCATCTTAGTGTCACTGCTATTTTAGAAAATGTAACTAAGCAAGTAAAAGATTTTGGGTGTTACTTTGTTTACCCTTGTTGTTCACTATTGAATAGAATGTTTTCATAACAAATCATATAATCAGCATAACAATGAGTGAGAAGATGAATCTCTGAAAGAAGATATTTTAATACATTTTAAAACTTTTATAATGTGGTATGTTGCCCCTTTTGCTGTAATGACAGTGTGCACACAGCTGGCATGGATATATATATATATATATACACATACATACATACATACATACATACATACATATATACACACACACACACACACACACTTATATGCAAAATCTGATGATCCATGTCATCCCAGCATGATTTCACAATATTCCAGTTAGCCTCTTGTGATGTAACTGAATGCTTGGCTGGCTCTGTCTTTAAGTGCCCCATAAATGCTTGATGGTGTTTAGGTCAGGTGACTGTGGGGCAAGGTCCCTGATAGCCAGAACTACTTGATCTTCAAGTAGTTGTTGCAAAGCTTTGAGGTGTGTTTTGGGTCATTATGCTGCTGCAGTATGAATCCTTCTCCCTGGTGGTGGCAGAAGTTTTGAGGTAAGGGAAAACTTTTGTTAATTGCAGAGAAAAAGAATCAGACACAAATTTATATCGGTCTTAGTCCATTTTATTTAATTAGCCAGCCAAGTACTTTCAACCCCATATACAAATACAAGTTTCTCTGCGCTGTTTCAAGGCTCATTTCAACTGCACTGATTTACAAACAACAATTATCTACAATCACTTTTGTATAAAAAATATACAATAGCCCAACACATATAAAAGATACACGTTTGTTCAGACACACCGCATCCTTTACACTCAAGCGTGAGAATCAGCATCAAGCCGTCAAACCAGATATGATTGGCAGTGAACAGTGAATGAAGAAACACAATCATTCTCTACTTTTAGTGCAGAAAAGCAAAATAAAAACAAACGAACAATCTCATCAGTAAACTATCTAGTAACGTATTAACATTAGTACAGTTTTGAACCTATAACCACTTAATGACTAGCTTTGAAGCAAGCCATAAAAACCGAGGCTTAAAAATATATTCAGTAAGCCATTGCTCATGAAATTATTGTGTGACTCCCTATGAATATTCCTTTCACTTCCATGCACACACGAGAGAACAGTGAAGAAGATACAACATATAGAAAATACAGAAAGGTGGAGCACCTGTCTGTATTTCTCAGTACACACAAACAGCTCTGCTGGTTGCATATACATGATTAATACGTCCCATTCTGTCCAGGATAATACAGCTCTTTAAAATCCTTTTTCATGGGCTTAACAGTCATATCAATCCTTAAAACAGGGAGTGAAAGCAATCTATTGTTAGCACAGAGTATTTCTAATTAAACATTTTTAAAAATCAACCCATTCAAATTGGATTCTCAAGGACTTAATGCTGAGTACATCACTTAACACTGCTATACATACACCGGTGACTTTATTAGGTTCACCTGCTAGATAATGCAAATATCTAAACAGCAAATCACATGGCAGCAACTAAGTGCATTTAGGCATCTGGACATGGTCAGTTCGACCTAATGAAGTTCAAACCAAGCATCAGAATGGGGAAGAAAGTGACTTTGAACATGGCACACTTGTTGGTGCTTGACGTACTGGTCTGAGATCTACTGGGAATTTCACACACAGCCATCTCTAGGTTTTACAGACAATAGTGCAAAAAGAGAAACTATCCAGTGAGCTCCAGTTGTCTGGGTGAAAAGACCTTTGTTGATGCCAGAGATCAGAGGAGAATGACCAGACTGGTTTGAGCTGATAGAAAGGCAACAGTAACTCAAATAACCACTCGTTACAACCGAGGTATGCAGAAGAGCATCTCTGGCTACAAACATGTCAAACCTTGAGGCTGATAGGCTACAGCAGCAGACGACCACACTGGGTCGGAGTCTGGATTTCTGCTGCGTCATTCATGGCATGAAAACATGACAGCATAGATCCATCCTGCCTTTCAGTCTGGTGGTGGTGTAATGGTGTGGGCACACTTTGGGCCCCTTAATACCAGTTGAGCATCGTTTAAATGCCAGAGCCTACCTGAGTATTGTTGCTGACCATGTCCATCCCTTTATGACCACAGTGTACCATCAAACACGCCATGTCACAAAGCTCAAATCATCTCAAACTGGTTACTTGAACAGGACAGCGAGTTCATTGAACTCAAATGACCTCCACAGTCACCAGATCTCAATCCAATGTGGCAGTATGGGAGATTCATATCATGGATGTGCAGCCGACAAATCTGCAGCAACTGTGTGATGCTATCATGTCAATATGGACCAAACTTTCAGAAGAATGATTCCAACACACAAAGTGGCCGGTGAATGTACATGAGGGTAATAGTTAGGTATTAGTTAACCTGTTCTCTGTATGACCATATACAGTAGACTGGCAATAAATCATCACTTTTTTAAAATGAAAATGTAACCAAAGTCTTAATTATGGTCAATAAGCCCCACACAGGTTGTGAAACTTGCAAATGAAACCATTTCAAATACTGAATTCAGTTTAATTTGCTAGCCCACTGCTGCAATAACCCTGCAGTGTGATCCGTCCAGGTCACACATGATACAGGGATGGCTGGCTACATATAGCATGAAAGGGAAAGGAAATTGCTGGTGGGGGTGTGGTTTGGGGTTGTGTGTGCTGTTTGTGTTTGTATTTGACTTTCATAATATCTTAGAATACTAAATCACTGACAATACCTTTAATATATCTCAAACCAGTGTTCCAACAATAAGCTATGTTTACACACACATCCAGCACAGCAATCCATAGACTCAGTATGCAAGGTATGCGCAAAAGTCTAAATGTATGTGGACAATTTATGTAAAGGATACCCACGCTGGGCCTTCATAACACATCTGTAATCAATCATAAAGCACAAATAATGCTGTAGGGATTTACGAAAGACCAATGTAAAAATCTGCTTCAGTCTCTTTACGGTAAGCAAAAGCTCTGCTCCGGACTGCTTCAGACACGTGATTTAAATAGCAGAGGATGTGGTTAAGAAAAAGCAGGACAGCTAAGTGAAATCAATGCTCTGGCAAAAGGGCTCAGCAGTGAAGAGCTGGGTTGTTGCCGATGTGAGGGAATCTGTGACAGAATCTGGAGTGCTGGAAACGAGGGCAGCAGGCTTAACAGTTGAAGAATTACCTGCTTTTTAAGTGTCTAATCTAAAAATGAAAAAATAATTAAGTGGTAATAAGAATAGGTAAGTAATTAAAAAAGCTACGTTTCTGTTAATCTCCTGCGCCGGTCAGGGAAGATGCATTCAGTTTGAGCAGCAGCAGGTAACAGGAAAACAAAAAAAATGGCAACTGTGTGGAGTCATTTCACAATCTCCAGTGACAACAGACGATCTGTCCCTCAGACACAGTCAGTCGTGTTTGTATGTGACATCTGTCCTGTCAGAAAAGCACCGCTGGGATTTGATCCCAGGTCCCTGAGGTGGTGAGGGTGTGCTACTCGAGCATCATCAAAACTGCTGTTCTTAGTAAACGTCTGTTTTCAATTTTGAGACATTACATTTCTGTCTTTCAGTTCCATAAAACACTTGCTCAGCTGCCATTATATAGAAACGGTCATAAGAATGGAGTCCCGTTTTCTCCATATAATGTCAAAATCTCTAGGTTTTTGACATGAATGCATAATATAGAAATGTTTTATTAAAGACAGATGTAGTGCTTATCTATGTATTATGAAGCCCACTGTAGATATCCTGCAAATAAACACACACACATGCCATTTAACGTCCACCCAATCAACATCTGCTCACTTTAACGTCTTAACATGAAAAAAATGATGTTTTAAATACATCTAATTCACATCTGATGAGAGAAAACTAGTACGAGTGAACCCTTGTGACACCTGCTGAGAGAAAAAGAGAATCGCAGCCTTGAAGGCAGAAAAAAAAAATTCCGTTTGTTTTGTTTAATTATCAGTGAGTGATTCAAATTTGATAGAAGTCTAGAAATGGTAAAGTACTAAATGGTTTTATATTGTGTTTTCTGAATATCATTATTTAAAATAAAACACTATGTGCAAAGTATCTAAACTACTACGTGGCTTTATGGTAATGTCTGTAATGTCTGGCTTGTGGGTCAGAGTTAGAGTCAGCAGTGGTGACCTTCTGACAGTGGTCCGAGGAGGGACAAACTCATGCCTCATCGATATATGACAGCAACGAATCCTATCCCATATGATCTGAATAGACAGAAGCGCTACTGTGGTACATGCAACAGCAATGTTTAATGCCGGAGAAGTGTGTCCCAACACACAGTGCTGAGTATGGCACTCCTGGTAACAGATTGGCTAGATCGCCTGCTAACCACTGTGTACCATCAAAAGTGCCTACATGTGCAACATTTACCTGGGTAAGTGATGATACCAGGATGCACTGGGTTCCTGAGCGTTCATGTGGACGTTCATTTGACGTGTAACATCTGCAGAAACATTGTTCCAGAGCAGGTGGTTGTAACGTCTCAGCTGATCGGTGTACATAAAAAAAAAAACTTTGGGTGGGCATGAAATTTTTGGCAAAAATCTCAATCCGATTGTGTTTCAATCCTGTGCCACGATAAGAAATTTGAAGTCAGCGGAAATTCTGGAATCCTGGCAAGTGTGTATGGTAACGATGTGGTATGTAAATTCTGTCCATTGGAGTTTTGATCTGGGTTCAAGTTTCCATCTGACTGAGCACAGCTAAGGAAGTGATTCAGGATGCTTTTTTAGATCCCTGACCTGCTATATGAACAGTGTCCATGTGAAAACAGACTAACTCAGCTCCTGATTATGACTCAACAGCACAGTGCAAACAAGAGGATTAAACTTGTACCACTTACATCCATCTTTACACCCCAGTTACAGATAATGGCTTGGGCTAATTAAGCAAGGCACTGTGTGCAGTATTCCTGTGGCGTTTCTGTTCATTTGGACTGTTCTGTTATACTGAATGGAAAAGCTGCAGAATATTTCCACGTGATCAACCAGAAGAGTAGTGTCCTCAAATGTAACCTAAAATAAATAGCAAAGCAGTTGATTTGCATACGTTAAAATGTGAAACAACCAACATCACCAGGCCAGCAAAGTGCATCCTGGGATAAATTTCATGGCAGCCTCTGAGGTCAGGTCTGAGAGTTGCGCACCCCCTGCTGATCCTGGAGACAGGCCACAAAAAGCTGAGTTTTTCCCCCTCTCTCTCCGAGTCTCCAGAGGATGCCACTGGGGGATGTGGGCATCCGAGGCATATCTGTTCAGCGGAGACTCTCAGAGTTTGTTGGCGTACAGCGTCTCCTCATCGCTTTCAGTCTCATCCTGGAACTCGTGGCTCAGCAGAGACTTCTTGGAGCCCATGGCGGTGAGGCGGATCTCGTCATCGTAGTCGTCCCTGTGCTGGCGCAGTCGATGGAAACCATCCTTCTGTCTGTTGGATTTCGCTGAGCACACGCACCAGATGATGCAAGCGGTGATAGCCAGCGCAGTCATAGCAGCAGCTAAAAACCACACAACAAACAGTGATGAATAAACATGGACTTAGGTGGGTTCTAAACTGCTTTCCAGGTCTGTTTTAATGTGTGTCCTCTAACCTCTGGGTCATGAGTAACAGGCTGTTTAAAAGCATTATAGGTTCTAAATAATCCTATGCTCTAACTTATCATTCCGCTCTGACCTGATCTGCCCTGATGTGACCTAAAAATCATTTGTTTGTTTGCAAGATGCAAATAAGGCACAGGAGCAAAGCTGCTTAAATAGCAACAGTGTCTCCATACAGTGGTGCTTGAAAGTTTGTGAACCCTCTAGAATTGTCTACATTTCTGCATAAATATCACCTAAAACATCATCAGATTTTCACACAAGTCCTAAAAGTATATAAAGAGAACCCAGTTAAACAAATGAGACAAAAATATTATACTTGGTCATTTATTTATAGAGGAAAATGATCCAATATTACTTATTAGTGAGTGACAAAAGTATGTGAACCTCTAGGATTAGCAGTTAATTTGAAGGTGAAATTTAGAGTCAAAGAACATTGCTGCTCGTCTGCAGTTTGCTAAAGATCATGTGGACAAGCCAGAAGGCTATTGGAAAAATTTTTTGTGGATGGATGAGACCAAAATAAAACTTTTGGTTTAAAAGAAAAGCGTTATGTTTGGAGAAAGGAAAACGCTGCATTCCAGCATAAGAACCTTATCCCATCTGTGAAACATGGTGGTGGTAGTTTCATGGTTTGGGCCTGTTTTGCTGTATCTG